>JAHKKF010526725.1:0-19564 GCA_019740295.1 Labeo calbasu
ATAAAATAAAATAAAATAAAATAAAATAAAATAAAATAAAATAAAATAAAATAAAATAAAATAAAATATGCATACACACACTTACATACAGATCATACATATAGGCACTAATTGCTGCTAATCAAGGTATTAAATTTAATTTAAATTAAATTAAATTAAATTAAATTAAATTAAATTAAATTAAATTATTAAGAAGAAGAAGAATTAATTAATAATAAAATATTAAATTATAAAATAAAACAAAAAGATAAAAACATACATGTATGCACATATGCACACACCCATACACACTGTATTATTACTGATTGCTGCTAGTCAGAGCATTAAAATGAAATCAAATTACTAAAAACATTAAAAAGCAAGTAAGTAAATAAATTAATAAATAATTAACAAGTCTGATTGCTACTTATCAGGGCATTACCATGAAATTAAATTTAAATCAAATTAATATTTTCTCTTTTAAAACAAATAAACAAACAAGCAAACACATAAAAAACAAAGCATAGAGTTCTACTGCTATGATTCTATATAAACAGGGGTGGAGGGTATGCGGTTGGATTGGCGTAATGAAGTTACTGCTGGCATGGACTATGAGGAGCAGCTTGTCCCCTGCTGATGTGGCTGAAGGAAGAAAGAAGAAACAGGAAGCTATTCCCCACAAGACAGATGGACGCCCGTCCTTAAGAGATGCTCCTCTTCCACTGCACCTTCACTCATAAAGTCTCCTCATACAGAGTGGAGAAAGGATCGGAGCAGAGGGGAAGGGAGAAGTGCGACACGTGCGATTTCTGTCAGGTGGAGTGAGAACGCTTCCATCGCTTGTCTTGAGAGAGCAGTGTCAGATCTGCATGCTGCCAGATTGTCAAGTGACACAGGCAGTTGTACTGTACATGTGTCACATGTGCTTTATTAGGGTAAGGGTACACACACACACACTAATGCACGCCACATGACGTGTGTGTGGGTTTGAGACGCAGTGATAGGCCCGTATCTCCGGCACCCTCACAGGTGTGTGCATCACCACAGTCGGATGCTCTCATCCACATGAGCGGCACATGAGAGGTGCAAACAGCTGTGTGGTGACTTGATTGCGAATGTGAACTGTGAGCTACGACAAAGCTAATGAGAATGTTTCCATCCAAGAATACATCTGAAATCATGTTGACCTTCACCTTTACCATGATTGGATAGACATCAACTACTTTTGTTGGTGAATTCATTATCCAATCAGAAAAAAGCTGCTAAATTCGGTTACTTCTTTCATGGTAAGCAAAGCTATGTCTTCAAGTTTAGGCTAGCGCACATTACCAGACATCTTGAGCACAAAGACTCAGTTTCTTGGTTCTGTCGCAGACTATAGTAACAGATTTAAATGGATAGCTCACTCAAATATAAATGTATTTATACCGTGGTCTATCTGACTTGATTCTGACAGGCTGGCAGGTATGTATTAAAACCTTTTTATGCGCAGGTAGTTCCAAGTCAGTTTAATCAGTGTTCTATATTAATGCGCTGCTTTCATAAGCCCCTTTCACAGAATAGTACCAGTAAATTGCCGTAAAACTACCGGAACAACATTACTGGTAATTTAAAAACTGCACTGTTCACAAAGGCAACGACGTTACGTCTTGTTACCGGTAAAGTGCCATTTACACATCACTTTCAAAATACCGGTAAATTCTGTGACATCATCAACCAGAAATGACCTCTAAATGGCTACGCCTCCCGGTGTTGTGTTTGTAAACATGGAGGGGTATCAACGGTCAGTGTTTTTGTTGATGTTCACATTCATGCAGCTGCTTTTGGCCCTAAGACATCGCATTAGACGACTTAGTTCACTTCCAGAACAAAAATGTACAGATAATTTACTCACGCCCTTGTCATCCACGATGTTCGTGTCTTTCTTTCTTCAGTCAATAAGAAATTATGTTTTTTGAGGAAAACATTTCAGGATTTTTCTCCATATAATGGACTTCTATGGTGCCCTCAAGTTTGAACTTCCGAAATGTAGTTTAAATGCAGCTTTAAAGGGCTCTAAATGATCCCAGTTGAGGAATAAGGGTTTTATCTAGCAAAACGATCTGTAATTTTGGAAACAAATTTACTATTTCTATACTTTTTAACCTTAAATGCTTGTCTTGTCTATGTCTGCGTGAACTTTGTTTTTTTCCTTGCTCAAGACAGTTAGGGTGTGTCGAAAAACTTCCATCTCGCTTTCTTCCCCAACTTCAAAATCATTCTATATCACTGCAAGTACTGATAGTTTGGCTAGATAAGACCGTTTTTACTCGGCAGGGATTGTTTAGAGCCCTTTGAAGCTGCATTTAAACTGCATTTTGGAAGTTCAAACTCACGGGCACCACAGAAGTCCACTTTATGGAGATAATTCCTAAAATGTTTTCCTCAAGAAACATAATTTCTTTACGACTGAAGAAAGAAAGTCATGAACATCTTGAATGACAAAAGGGTGAGCAAATTATCTGTAAATGTATGTTCTGAAAGTGAACTAAAAAACCAAACTACTGAACTATCCACCTTTTCACACAGAAATCTTTTTTTAAGTTTTTTTTTTTTTGCTTTTTTATGCCTTTATTTAGGTAGGACAGGAAGCAACGTGGGAGAGAAAAGGGGGTGGGATCGGGAAAGGTCCACGAGCCGGGATTCGAACTCGGGACGCCCGCATGTATGTTTATTCTGTGGTATTAGTAAACTGACTTTTTTTTATTTCTTCCCATGACTTAATTTGTTGCCTCATTTTAGGTAAATTGTGTTATTTTGTACTATCTTGTTCCATCACTTTACTATTTTAAATATATTAATATTTATGTAATAAATAATGTTATTATTTAAGTATGGAGTCCCAGACATGACATGCAGAAAAAAAAAAACATATTGTGGCTACAAATTAAAAATTTGTTCTCACAACTTTTTACTTTGTTCCCATGACTTATTAATTTGTTCCATCATTTTATTTAAACTGAAGTGATAATTCATTCTCTTGGTTTTGTTACACTGTTGTTGTTAACATTCTGTTAATTTGTTCCCATGACTAATTCATGGCCATGTTGTACTAATTTGTTTCCTCACTTTATTATTTAAATAATTAAAATAATAAGTGACTGGAATGATTTTTTAATTTGTGTCTATAATATGTTTTTCACGTTTTTCATCATTTACTGACTTTCATTCCAAACATTTTTCTTTCATGTGCAGAACAAAAGAGAAGATTTTTTAAAAAATGCCTGTTATTGTTTTTTCCCATTGATTTTCATTTTTTTGGCAAAAAACTGTTGAAACATTCTTCAAATTCTCTTCTTTGCATTCTGCAGAAGAAAGAAACATGAGGGCGAGTAAATTATGACTGGCTATATATTGGCTATATATTTTTGGGCAAGCTGTCTTTTTAAACCCTACCATGGGGATGAGCTTCTGTCTCATATATAGTGTGTATTCAACTTTATTGACTGACAATCCTGGTGCATCTAGAACATGACAATATTGATGTGGAAGAATTGTGCTGCATCTGCTCATTCAAATCCAGGCCTTTGATCCTATACAGTATGAGACAAAGGATCATATGATAGTGATATATTTCACTTGTACTGAGTAATAATGGTGGAGTCTCAGCATAAACTCCAGATCAAACATCATATATTATATTCGCTAACCACAACTCCGGACTCAAAGGCCCCCTTTACACCTGGCGCTAACATGCATAAGGTGATCAGATCACAATCGAACAGCACCTGACCACATGAAAAGCCAGGTGTAAATACACCCAAGATGCATTGTGTTCGGATCAATCAAACCACATTCTGAGGTGGTCAAGAAAAGATTCTGATCACATTTAATGAAGCTGTATACTAATGCATTTTCTTAGTCTTTTTTTATAATTGTGCTCTCACAGTGTAAAAAAAAACAGACAGATTCGGTTGCATAAATGACGATCAAATGATGAGATGCATTTGAAGAAGTATAAAATTCAGTTAAAGGAATATTCACTTCCTATCCTATAGAAGCTTGTTTCCACCACTGAAAAAAGGTTCTCTTTTCTTCAAAATTGTTATAAAGTTATAAAGTCAGAACTGCAAGATATAAACTCACAATTCTTTCGGACTTTTCTTTCAGATTTGCGGGATATAAACTTGCAGTTGCGAGTTATATAGTCAGAATTACAAGATATAAACCTGCAATTTTGACATTTTTTCTAGAACTTTGTTTTTATCTTGCAATTATGACTTTTCTCAGAACTATGAGCTTATTTTGCACAATTCTGACTTTATAACTCGCAATTGCAAATTTATATCCTGCAATTCTGAGAAAAAAGTAAGAAGTGCGAGACATAATTTGCATTCGTGAGGAAAAAAGTAACAATTGCGAGATATAAATTTGCAATCACAAGTAAAAAAAATAACAATTGCAAAATATAAATTCGCAATCACAAGGGGAAAAAAATAATTGCGAGATATAAATTCACAATCGCGAGGAAAAAAGTAACAATTGCGAGATATAAATTGCAGTTGCAAGGAAACAGTCAGAATTGCGAGATATAAATTCGCAATCGCAAGGAAAAAAGTCACAATTGTAAGATATAAACTCGCAATCGAGTGGAATAAAAATCACAATTGCGAGATATAAACTCAAAAAAGTCACAATTGTAAGATAAATTTGCAATCGCAAAGGGAAAAAGTCACAACTGCAAGATATAAATTCGCAATCAATCACGAGTAAGTCACAACTGCGAGGAAAAAGTCAGAATTGCGAGATACAAATTCAAAAAAGTCACAATTGTAAGATATAAATTCGCAATCGCAAGGGAAAAAAAGTCACAACTGCAAGATATAAATTCGCAATTGCAAGTAAGAGTCACAACTGTGAGGAAAAAAAGTCAGAATCGCAAAATATAAATTTGCAATCGCAAGGAAAAAAGTAACAATTGCGAGATATAAATTTGCAGTTGCAAGGAAAAACAGTCAGAATTGCGAGATATAAATTCGCAATTGTGAGCAAAAATGTCAGAATTGCGAGATATTAATTCGCAATCGCAAGGAAAAATGTCACAATTGTAACATATAAACTCGCAATCGAGTGGAATAAAAATCACAATTGCGAGATATAAACTCAAAAAAGTCACAACTGTAAGATAAATTCGCAATCGCAAAGGGAAAAAAGTCACAACTGCAAGATATAAATTTGCAATCAATCACGAGTAAGTCACAACTGCGAGGAAAAAGTCAGAATTGCAAGATACAAATTCATAATCGCGAGCACAAATGTCAGAATTGCAAGATATTAACTCAAAAAAGTCACAATTGTAAGATATAAATTCACAGTCGCAAGGGAAAAAAGTCACAACTGCAAGATATAAATTCGCAATCGCGAGTAAGTCACAACTGCGAGGAAAAAATCAGAATTGCGAGATACAAATTCATAAATCACAAATTCATATTCATAAATTCATAATTCAAATGCACAATATAAATTTGCAATAGCAAGAGGAAAAAAGTAACAATTGCAAAATATAATTTTGCAGTTGCGAGGAAAAATAGTCAGAACTGTTAGATATTAACTTGCAATTGTGAGGAAAATAATCACAATTGCGATTATATAAATTTGCAGACGTGAGGAAAAATAGTCTGAACTGCGAGATATTAATTCGTAATCGCAAAGAAAAAAGTAACAATTGTGAGATGTAAATTAACAATTGCGAGGAAAAAAACTGAAATTGCGAAATATAAATGAACAATCTCAAGGAAAA
The DNA here is from genome assembly GCA_019740295.1 of Labeo calbasu. Classification (NCBI taxonomy): domain Eukaryota; kingdom Metazoa; phylum Chordata; class Actinopteri; order Cypriniformes; family Cyprinidae; genus Labeo; species Labeo calbasu. The sequence goes on from JAHKKF010526725.1 coordinate 5,759, forward strand.
AAAGTAACAATTGTGAGACATAAATTTAAAATTGCAAGGGAACAACGTCAGAATTACGAGATATTCGCAATTGCGATTAAAAAATTGTCAGATAAATAGTCATGGTATCATTGTAATTTAGGGATCAGTTTTTGGTATTGAGTAGCTGCTTATTAGCATGCATATTACTAGCATATTAGATGTTTATTAGTACTTATAAAGCCCATATTAATGCCTTATTCTGCATGACTATATTTTACATCCCTTAATCCTGTCCCATTCCTAAATTTAACAACTACCTTATTTACTATTAATAAGCAGCAAAAGTTTATTGAGGCAAAAGTTACAGTTAATAGTTAATTAATAGTAAAAATTCCTCCCCAAACTAAAATGTGACCAAAGTCCCAACTATCATTTTATTATTTTTTATTCAGTGGCGGAAACAGGCTTCCAGACTATCCAGGCACAAATCGCACGTTAATTCCAGGTGTAAAGGGGCCACTGTGTCTGATCCGCAAGAACAGCTCTCAGTACTGAGCGCAGGTAAAAATCCCTCCAGTAGCCAGATGGGCTTCACTATTACGCATAAAACACAGAGCCGTGCAAATCCTGCGTCCGGCTGGCCACAACAGAAGTGCGAGGGGACGTCTATTGCCACAGAGAGAGCGCACTGATAGATAGAATGAAAGAAAAGAGACAGAAAGAGACAGAAACAGAAGGAGGGGGGCTGTGCGCTACAGCTGGCATGAAATTCACAGCGCCAGTCGCCAGTGTTGCAGAGCTCCTTAACAACTTCACAGGCTGCAGAGAAGAGCTTTAAAGTGTCCACATGGCCTCTGCAGCAGGGCTTTAGAAGGGCTCTGCTCAACTCCCTCCACCAGCTGCTGCTGGGGACACCAGCGCGTCTGTGTGTGTGTGTGAGAGAGAAACAAATCTGTGCTAAAGAGAAAGGGTGTCATAGCGGAGAAAAACAAGTGTGAGAAAATGAGGAAAAATATTAAATGCTTTGAAAAAATTGGACGTTAAGAAAGCAAAAATAAGCAGTCGTGTCTAACTTTATCTTTCTGGGAAATAAGAGAGGCTTTCATGTGGGAACCAATGACTTCATATTTACATAACTAAAAGTTGCACATTTTAGTACAAAGTAAAAACAACGCCTGAGTTACATTCTAAATCTCCCTAGCAACCACCAACAACATTCTAGCAACAACCTAGCAACACCCAGAACACAGTCCTAACAACAACCTAGAACACACTAACAACACCTCTGGCAGTTAGCAAAGCCCTAGCAACATTGTAAATAAGCTAGGGCACTGCTAGTTGTTCCTGTGGGGTGGTTGCTAGGGAGATTTAGAACTTTACAAGGGCTTTGCTAGCTGCTAGACACATTGTTAAGGTGCTCTAGGTTGTTGCTAGGATGTTCTGGGTGGTTGCTAGGGAATTTTAGGGTGGTCTAGTTAGTTGTTACGATACTGCTAGGTGGTTGCTAGGGAGATTAAGAATGTTACAAGGGCTTTGCTAGATGTGTTGTTAAGGTGTTCTAGGTTGTTGCTAAGATGTTCTGGGTGGTTGCTAGGGAGATTTAAACATTACTAGGGCTTTGCTAGTTATTAGCAAAATGTCACTAGGGCTTTGTTAGCTGCTAGACATGCTGTTAGGGTGCTCTAGGTTGTTGCTAGAATGTTCTGGGTGGTTGCTAGGGAATTTTAGAATATTACTAGGGCTTTGCTAGTTATTAGAGGCATTAGAGTGGTCTAGGTAGTTTATAGGATATTGCTAGGTGGTTGCTAGGGAGATTTACAAGGTTACTAGCGTTTTACTAGCTGCTAGATGTGTTGTTAAGCTGTTCTAGGTTGTTGCTAGGATATTCTAGGTGGTTGCTAAGGAGATTTAGATCGTTACTAGGGCTTTGCTAGTTATTAGAGGCATTAGGGTGATTAGGGTGATAGTATATTGCTAAGTGATTGCTAGGGAGTTCTAAAAGGTTGCCTGGGTGTTCTGGGTAGTTGCTAGGGAGATTTATAATGTTGCTATGGCTTTGCTAGCTGCTACAGGTGTTGTTAGGGTGTTAGGGTCCTAGATGGTTGCTAGGATGTTCTAGGCGGTTGCTAGAGAGATTTAGAATGTTACTAGGGCTTTACTGTATTGTTAAGGTGTTCTAGGTTGTTGCTAGGATGTTTTGGGTGGTTGCCAGGGAGATTTAGAACGTTACTAGGGTTTAGCTAGTTATTAGAGGCGTTAGAGTGGTCTAGGTAGTTGTTAGGATATTGCTAGTGTTTTTTGGGTGGTTGCTTGGGGTGATTTAGAATGCAACTAGGGCTTTGCTAGCTGCTAGAGGTGATGTTAAGGTAATGGTTGTTGCTAGGGAGTTTTAATAGGTTGCTAGGACATTGCTACATGGTAGCTAGGGGAGGGGTTTTAGCTAGAGCATTGCTAACCCTGGTGAAAAAAACAGCATATGCTGGTAGGTATGTTTTGATGCTGGTTTAAGCTGGTCCTTTGTTGGTTTATGCTGGTCCTTTGCTGGTTTAAGCTGGTCCTTTGCTGGTTTATGCTCATGTTGGTATTATGGTCATGTTGCTGGTCAAGGCCCAGCATAAACCAGCAAAGGACCAGCTTAAACCATCATCAAAACATACCTAACCAGCATCCCAGCATCAAAACATACCTAACAGCATATGCTGTTTTTTTCACCAGGGAAGTTGTTGCTATGAAGTTAGAGGTGTTGTTAATATGTTCTAGGTTGTTGCTAGGGTGTTCTAGGTGGTTGCTAAGGAGATTTAGAATGTTACTAGGAATTTGCTAGCTGCAGTGCTAGAAGCATTGTTATGGTGTTCTAGGTATATTTAATACATTGGTGGTCTTATTAGCTTGCCTAGAGAGTTCTAGAAGGTTGCTAGGGCATTGCTAGGTGGTAAGGTGTTAAGGTGCTAAGGTGTTCTGGGTGGTTGCTATGGAGGTCTAGGTGGTTGCTAGAGTGTTTGATTGTGGTTTCTGAGGCATTGCTAGATGCTTGTTCAGAAAGGTTGCTAGGGCACGGCTAGGTTGTTGCTAGGACGTTGTGATTGTTAGGGAGATTAAGAACTTTACAAGGGCTTTGCTAGTTATTAGAGGCATTAGGTCATATATATATATATATATATATATATATATGTATATGTAGATACCTCATTAGCAACTGTTTCTATGTGCCGCTACACGTAAGCTGTCCACCATACTGTTATGATCAATTTGACATCATTCACAATATTCATTCACAATCCTGCACAGCTGTTGGTCTGAGAACTTATACTATGGTGAATGATGTCAAGTTAACCGTTCCAAGATGGCGGACACATCTATGTGCTTGGAGCAGTCGAATGGGGCATCTATACATATCTATGCGTTAGAGTGGTAGCACTGCTAACTTGCTGCTAGGATGTTCTGGGTGGTTGCTACGGAGATTTAGAATGTAACTAGGGCTTTGCTAGCTGCTAGAGATGTTGTTAAGGTGTTCTAGGTTGTTGGTAAGGTGTTCTAGGTGGTTGCTAAGGAGATTTAGAATGTTACTAGGAATTTGCTAGCTGCAATGCTAGAAGCATTGTTATGTTGTTCTAGGTATATTTAATACATTAGTGGTCACTATGGTGCTCTAAACAGTTGCTAGGGCATTGCTGCGTTGTTGCTAGGATGTTCTGGGTGGTTGCTTTAGAATGAAGATTTAGAATGTAACTAGGGCTTTGCTAAATGCATTATTAGGTTGTTCGCTAATTACGACATTACTGGGTAGTTGCTAGGGCATTATTGGCTTACTTAAAGAGTTCTAGAAGGTTGCTTGGGCATTGCCCTAGCTAAGGTTGATAAGGTGTTCTGGGTGGTTGCTAGTGAGGTCTAGGTTGTTGTGGTTTCTGAGGCATTGCTAGATGCTTGCTAGGGAATTCAGGAAGGTTGCTAGGGCACTGCCGGCTGTAGCTCAGGGGTGCCCAAACTCAGTCCTGGAGGGCCGGTGTCCTGCAGAGTTTTAGCTCCAACCCCAATTAGACACACCTGAACCAGCTAATCAAGCTCTTACTAGGCATACTAAAAACTTCTAGGCAGGTATGTTGAGGCAAGTTGGAGCAAAACTCTGCAGGACACCGGCCCTCCAGGACCAAGTCTGTTAGAAGCTCCGGTTCCCATAGAAACCTGAGGTCAGACCAGCCAATGCGCATGTACAGTCATAAGTGCATTTTAACTGCGCATGCATATTGGCTGGTCTAGCCTGAAAAATAAGCTGCTTAAACACTTTTTGAGCATAAAACACAACATTTATGGGAGAGCTCATTTCAGATTTTGTTGCTGATTTCAAATATGTAATTTAATTGCGAGTTATTGAATTTCATTATTGAAATTTCAAGAATCCCCCATTCATTTATAAAGGACTTGGTCTTGTATGAGCTGCCCGGAAGGTTGCAAATATGGCCGCCGAGTGAACAGACTTTCCTTGAAAGGGACTAAAGCTTTCCTTCATTTGCGGAACAACATTCGGAAGAACAATGGGTTCTAATAACCACAGCTGAAGTCCACTGACTTTAATTTTAACGAAATGATTGTTTGGTGCACTTTCCCTTTAAGAAAACAAATTAAAGTTATGCACTATTATTATTGTTTAAGCTAATATCACTGCAATATTACAAAGTAACGTGTCTATTGTATTATTGTTTTGTGGTGTACTATCTCAGGCTCGAGTGGATGGGATTCCTGCACACAGCCGTACTCCATGTGTGGGGCAGATTTGAGGTAATGTTTCCTTGCTCTTTTGTGATTCTTTGCTCAAATGTTCTCCTCTCACCGGGGTCTCAGATGTTCTTTACAGAGCATATTTCAGTAGTCTTATGACAAAAGGGGGTTTGCGAGGATCAGAGTGTATTCCCACCGTCTCTATGCAAGCCCGGGCCACATTCACTGCGGACATTAGCATTTCAAGGAGTCTCTATTAGCGATGGCAAGAAAAGCTTCTCTCTGTGGGGGGAGATCCATTTTGTCCTCTTTTCCAACATCTGTTCTAACCTACAGAGCCAGAAGGGGAACTAGATAATGCCAAAGAGGCTTTTGATTTACAGTAATGACACCACTGACCAAGTTTCTGCTAAGAGGAGGGAGGGGGGCAACGAAATAAAAGACAAAAACAATTTTGTGCTATCTGTAACAGGACAACATTCAATTCTCTCAGGAAAGCACGAGAAGTGCGTTTCCCATCAACTCAAGCATATATTCGATGGAAAATTCAATGTATTTTTAAAGAAATAAAACTCTGTTTTTCATTTAGAACCCTGTATATGTTTGGACAGGTTTGATATAAGAACAGGACAAACAGATATATGAAAGGAGAGAGAGACAGTTGACAAAAGGGTAGGGCTTGATCCTCGGCCCATCTGCCCTCTCCTTGCAGTCTGCCGCTCAGGCTGGACTGAACTGGATGGCAGGAGGTCCGCTACCCTCACAGACGCTGCGAGAATCTCAGGAGCTCAGCTATTACACACAGGCTGAGGAGCGGCCCACTGTCAAAACTCCCAGCTCCACGTGACACTGACCCAACTCTAGACTGGACTAACAGGTGACTGTATTCTGTGAGACAAGCAGGATCCTACAATGTGAAAAGTTAAACTTCAAGTCCATTTTAAACAACATTTTTTAATTTGTTAATGTAATTATATGTAGTGTTCAGGACAACCCAAAAATGAAAATTACACCATGATTTACTCTCCTTAAAGCCATCCCAGGTGTACATGACTTTCTTCTTTCAGACAAATACAATCAGAGTTATATTAAAATATGTCCTGGCTCTTCCAAGCTTTATTATGGCAGTGAATGGCTGTTGAGATTTTGAAGTCCAATAAAGTGCATCCATCCATCATAAAAAGTGCTCCACATGACTCTGGGGATTTACAAAGGCCTTCTGAAGTGAATCAATGCATTCGTGTAAGAAAAATATCCATATTTAAAACTTCGTAATCTCTAGGATCTGCTAACTGTCGTACGAGCATTGACGTAGGATGTAGGCGTAGCATAAGCTCTGATGACAAGTTACGAATGCGGAAGTGTAGAAGAGAGATCAAAACAAATCACCGGTCATGAATTAGAAGTACAAAACGAGGATTTGTAAATAAAAATGCCTGAGGATTTCAATATAAGCCAAGAGGAGACTGGTTTTTCTTTGCTGTAAAAGAAACTTGCAAGACTAGCATATTCTCACTGGAGCTTACGCTACGTCCTACATCATCCGATGAAACGCCACTCTCTTGTGAACACGTGTAAATATATGGATATTTTTCTTACACAAATGCATCAGTTCGCTTCAGAAGGCCTTTATTAACCCCACAGAGCTGTGTGGAGTACTTTTATGAGAGATGGATGCACTTTATTGGACATCAAAATCTCAACAGCTATTCACTCGCAAAGCCTGAAAGAGCCAGGACATCATTTAATATAACTCCGACTGTATTCGTCTGAAAGAATAAAGTCATATACACCTAGGATGGCTTGAGGGTGAGTAAATCATATTGTAATTTCCGTTTTTGGGTGAACTATCCCTTTAAGGTTATACACTCGCAGTCAAAAGTTTTTGAACAGTAAGATATGTTTTTTAAAAAATTCTATTCTGCTCACAAAACCTGCATTTATTTGATCCAATATACAGCAAAAGCAATAATATTGTGAAATATTTTTACTATTTTAAAAAACGGCTTTCTATTTGAATATATTTTAAAATGTAACTGATTCCTGTGATCAAAGCTAAATTTTCAGCATCATTACTCCAGTCTTCAGTGTCACATGATCCTTCAGAAACCATTCTAATATGCTGTTCAAAGAACATTTTTATTATTATCAATATTTAAAACAGCTGAGTACATTTTTTTCAGGATTTTTTAAAGAATAGAAAGATCCAAAGAAGAACAATATACACTTTACCATTCACAGGTTCTTCTGAACTTTCTATTCATCAAAGAATCCTGAAAAAATTCCACTCCGCTGTTTTTAACATAATAATAATAATTTAAAAAAGATATCTGTAGGATCACGTGACTGGAGTAATGATGCCAAAAATTCGGCTTTGAAATCACAGGAATAAATTACATTTGAAAATATATTCAAGTAGAAAACAGTTATTTTAAATAGAAAAAATATTTAAAAGTATTACTGTTTTTGCTTTGCTTTGGATCAAGGCTTCGTGAGCAGAAAAATAATTAAAAATCTTACTGTTCAAAACCTTCTGACTGGTAGTGTATGCACACTTTCCCTATAGGAAGCTGTCAGACTTTATTATTAATACAGTTAAATACAATTAACTTGGTGTTGCTAAGTGTTACTAGAATTAGTACCCCAGTAACACCCATTATTAAAAATGAGATCTAACAAAAGGTAAGATCAGAGACTTTTCCTATTAGTATTCACTGAATAGGCCATGGCTCAAAAGCCTGGAGTGTTTTCTATTGTGTGCTTCTGCACTGTCTTTAATTTAAATGCATCCAGTTGGCCACAAGCTTGTAGTTCAAAACAGATTTTGTGAAGCTCACAAATGGCTTCAGTATGTCTGTGTAACTAAATGTTGAAATAACTCGAGAATGAGGTGATTATGAAACATGAAAGCGAATTTCTCTCACTGAATTATCATGTTTCATGGCTTTACCAAACAAGTTTTACAATGTGATGTAATCAAACTGAGCCTATTGAGTTATAGGTTTGGGCCACCTGCACTGACCACCTGGCTGCTTTGTTTAGGGATTTCATTGTTGTGGGCTGTGGGTGTACAATTCATGCTCTCTTTTTTGGACAATGAACTCACTCTCTCGCTCACTTGCATTTTTCATCTCTAGCGATTCTAAGAAACATGTGACCTGTCCATGCCAGGCCAGGTGCCATCTTATCTAACCGTGGTGCGGCATTGTAATTATATTCCCCTGTGTGGTCCAGACGCAAACCATCCAGATCTCCTGCGGTATAATGTTTACAGCTGAGCTTGAGAGGACAACATCATTTTTAATAATTATCTCAGATACTAGAGCTAGAACACATTAGATGTGTGAGATGTTTTATCTGTGTTTAGAAAAATTACAATCAGCGGGATCTCAAATCGAACCAGATAAGCAGTTCCCAGTACCTGTAGACTCCACAACTTACCTGAGAGACTATGAATGTAATACTACTTACTACTTAACAAATACAGCACAATATGCACTTAAAAAAATGTCATGTAGCGTAACCATCAAGTAAAAAGCACAAACATATTTTCCTTACACTTACACTAAATACCTGTGTACACAGCCTAAAAATAATTTTCACATATTTTAAATATATTTGTAATATTTTTTGTAGATGAAAAGAATTTTTAACAAGAACATCAATATCAACATTTGTTTTGTTTGGTTTTGTTTCACCTAAAGGTTATTTGTAATATAAAAATAATTTAAAAAAAAACATAAAAATCTGGTTAATCTTTTTCTCTAAGAACTAAGAAGCATAGTTATTCATTCACATATTTATTTACACATTTTTGCCAAAATGGTTAACCTACACGTGATTCACATGATTAACATATTAACACATTAACATGAACAAAATTTCTGTAAAAATGTCTTAACTTTCGACAGTCTGATTCAATAACTAGTCAAAAATAATTTAAGCCAAAATTTACAGCTCTAATTTGCATTTGTAATTTAAATTTCTGTAAAAATGTCTTAACTTTTATAAGTCTGATCCAATAATTAGTCAAAATATGTCCAAACTGACAGCTGTAATTTGTATTTTAAATCAGATGTTCTGTAGAAATAATAACTTTCACAGTCGGATCCAATAAGTGGTCGAAAATAATATAAATAAGTCAAAAATGTACCGCTCTAATTAGCACTTTTAATCAAATTTTTCTGTAAAAAAGTCTTATCTTTTGACAGTTTGATCCAATAATTAGTCAAAAATAAGTCAAAATTTACAGCTCTAATTTGCATTTTTAATCGAAAATTCTGTTAAAAATGTTTTAATTTTTGACAGTTCGATCCAATAATTAGTCAAAAATAATATAAATAAGTCAAAATGTACAGCTCTAATTTGCCTTTCTAATCAAAAATTCTGTAAAAATGTCTTAACTTTCGACAGTCTGATCCAATAATTAGTCAAAAAAAAGTCAAAATTTACAGCTCTAATTTGCATTGTTAATCAAATTTTCTGTAGAAATGTCAACTTTTGACAGTCTCATCCAATAAGTAGTCAAAAATAATAGAAATCTGTCAAAATTTACAACTCTAATTTGCACTTTTAATCTAAATTTCAGTAAAAAAAAAAAAAATAACATGACAGTTTGACCCAATAATTAGTCAAAAATAATATCAAGTCAAAAATGTACAGCTCTAATTTGCATTTTTTAATCAAACTTCCTGTACAAATGTTTTAACTTTTCAGACTGATCCAATAATTAGCTATTAATTAACTATAATTTGCATTTTTAAAATTTACATTTTTCAAAATTTCTGTAAAAAAACTTTTGACGTTCCGATCCAATAATTAGTCAAAAATAACATCAAGTCAGAATTTACAGCTCTAATTTGCATTTTTAATCACATTTTTCATAAAAATGTCTTAACTTTTGACAGTCTGATCCGATAATGAGTTAATTATTCAAATAAGTCCAAATAAAAATCAGTAATATTTCAAAATTTACAACTCCTGTTCATGTGTCACAATGGAAACGAAAGGTCAAGCTGAGTTATGCTGCAATATGGCATACAATATTCTTTTTGTTGTGCTATGCTATATTCTGCCCATTTTGGCATATGTAATGTACACACTATATACTGCAAACACACAGAAGTAGTATTTTAGCACGCTATTCCAAAGAGTGTGTCTTGTCTACAATACATACAACCCCAGCACGCAAACACACAGAGATAAAGACACATGCTTGCATATGCGTGTACACACAAACACACGCACATACGCATGGGCAGATGGGCTTCAATACTAAGGCTTAGTTTAATGACAAAGAACCCTCAATCTGGACAACATGGGTGGATTTAGCTATCATTTTAAAGTCCATCTGCGAGACGTTTGACTTCCGATCACAATGCTCCCTTGTTCAAACATAAAACAGAGCACAGACTTGTTTATCTGTGGCTACGCACGTGCGTTTTAAGTAATGAACGTTCAAACGAGAAGATGTGTCATGCCTTTAGCCCCACAGCCACGTCCTAACATGTGATATGTCACCAAGAAGCGTTTATTTATCGAGCCTGCCGCAGCCCGGCCCATGAGAGAGAGAGAGACAGATAGACAGACTGACAGCGAGGAGATAGACTAGCTACCTATTTATAGCCCCGGCCATCTGCAAAAGCTCCCTCTTGTCTTTGGTCATCCTGTTCACAAAGGCTGGGAGGCAGATTCCAGCAGCAGCCGCTCCATTCACTATTCATTCCAGGACCCGGCAGCTCCATATGGATCCGGCCCACTGCTGGGCCCAGGCAGGCTCTGTTTTTTCCCTCGGATTGACATGGTAATGGAGCTGTGGAGGAAGGAGCTGTTTTCAGATCAGAGGAGAGCACCGGCCCCCTACGTCCAGCTCTTTCCTCCACAGCTCCCAGGTCAGGCCTTTCACCCCTTCCGGCCACCCAGCCGATCTGGGAGCACTATGGGCATCTGTGAAAGGCTAATGACAGGCTTTTATGTTTGGCCTGCTTTATTATAGCCCCACTAACCGTGTCTGTCCATCCAAGCTGTATGCTGCACAGAGCAGCCGGGCGTCTGGAGCATCCCTAAAAAAAATGATCTCGCAGGCCCGCTGAATCTATTACGTGCCATATAGAAAGATGCTGAATTATTCTGTCTGATATGAGATCTACACAAGGTAGATATCCAGAGATATACACTAAAAGGATAGTTCACCCAAAAATGAAAATTCTGTCATTAATTACGCATGTGTCGTACGCACGTCGAAGACTGACACAGAAGAGAAGAAATTTTTGTTTTCTTTGCGCATAAAAAGTATTCTCATAAAATTACGGTTGAAGTCACATGGACAATTTTAACAATGTGCTTACTACCTTTTTGGGCCATGAATGTGTCAGTTGCATTGCTGTCTATGCAGGGTCAGAAAGCTCTCGGATTTCATAAAATATCCCTTTAAATAGAGTCACTTGGCCATATATTTTGATGTATAATACAAAGGCATAAAGCGGTCATTCAAAGTGAAACTCCAGAGTTCCTGAACAGACTCTCTGGTGAAACTGCACAGGGATCTGAGAGTATTACTGACATGGAGTGGCAGGGAACAGCACATGTGTCACAGCTTACATCCCCTTCCCTTTCTCAGATCCCCTTTCACACACTCACAGGTCAGCGTGGCAGAGCAGCATGGATCAGCTCATCAGACACGGGGCCCTCAGGACAGCCGCTGTATTAGGGGCCCCGTGCAGGGCACAGATTCTGCCAAGATCATCACTGTCAGCTTGTCTTTGTCGCCTGATCTGGCCCCACTGCTACCACTGGACATTGAACAGCTATTAAAGAGGCCCTTGAAATTCCTCAGAGGCTCATTAGCATATCATGAATAATTCATAGGGACGTGGGGGTGGGGAAGGTGTAGAACCAATGATGAAGAACAGCACCTCTATCAGCGCGCGCACAGCCCAGCCTATTCCCGAGAGTCGGCCTCTCGATAAAGCACACTGCGGAGGAATCAATACAGCATGACATTAGCCTGCACTGGTGCGCTCCTGACCCCATATGTTATTTGTTGCAAATACGGCAAGGGTGGGTTGAAAATTATGCGTCTAGCACATCAATATGAATTACAGTCTAGATTTAATCAGGTACTAACTGAGCTGTCCTTGCTACTTTGTTGTGGAATTGCGAGAAAGATGTTATTGCCATCTTGTTTAGTGACACAATTGCAGTAATTAAATGAAAATTAAAATTACGTATTTACTTACCATCATGCCATTCCAAACCTGCAGGTCTTTCTTTCTTCTCTGGAACACACACACACATACATACAAAACAAAATACATTTAAAATAATGAAGTGATCTAAACACATTAAAATAGCAATAAAAGTGGTTTATATGACTACATTATGTGCAATATAGTCTGTTCATATTTTAAAAGATGTGTTGTGTCTACCAAAGCGATTTTAGGCAGATGAAAACGCCCAGCTGAGAGCGGTTTGGCGTTTTTCTCAATTGAGACGCCTTGTTTGTTATGACAAGGAATATCCGCGGAAATGATACCAGTATCTGATTTCGCAAATAGCTTATTTATAACTATAAAAATGTTGACACAACATAAAGTACTTGCTCTGGCCTTTGTTTTAAATGATTTTGTTCCGTTGTTGCCCTTCTTGTCGTTTGTTGCTGTTGTACATGCAGGATGTGGCGGTTGGTCGATGTAGTATTGGTCCCGCCCCTCCTCCACTGTGATTGGACGGCTGACTAAAAAGTGACAGTGATGAGCGCTGTGTTTTACCCAAACATTCTTTCGGCCACGTTCAATCCGGTTGTCAGTCCTGTATCTCGTCCTTAATACGGTTATTTACGGGTCACAGCCGCATTCTATAACGGAACTCACACCTGTACATTTTCAGGACTCACAACCGCATTCTCGGAAAACTCGCGCTGTGTGAACGGAACAGGACTGGACAACTAGTTGTCTGTCACGTCATTCAGTGAGGAAGAGCCGCTGTGCCGCACAAACGCGCGTCTAACGTAAGATGTGTGCTTTAATGTGTTGTTTCGGTAACTTACAGTGATGGAGAAATGAGCTGTGTGTCATCTGAAAATTTTATATCCAGTCTCCACCGGAACCGCTCCCGTCAGTTTTGTATTCTGGCCGCGACTCAAATGCTCCACTTTCCATCCAAATATAAAAGCTGCTGTCGGTTAATGAAGGTTTGTTGGATGAACTCGCGGCTGGATTGGACTCTTGCGTCAGAAAGTGATAAGACTTTCAGTTTTTTGGATGTCGCCATCTTTGATATTACTTTGGTCACTGTTGCCATGGTTACTGGTAAGGAATGCAGGCCTGACTCCTGTTGCACGCTCATACAGACAGTATTAGAGGCGCATCTGTAAGCTGCTGTGTGAACGGAACATTTTGAGACTCACACCTCTAAGTAAATACGGTTGTCAGTCCCAAAAATTGACAGTGTGAACGTAGCCAACTCGGAGGAAAAAAACGCTCAGTGACTCCAAACGCTTATGGCCTTTAAAAAAACGCAACGCTCCCATTGAAAACAATTGAATAAATACAAAAAAAAACTTTGGTGGTATTTAGCTGCAAACTGCTGCAACTAAGCTATTACTTGAGAACTGAAACTCAGAATGGTTTTGTGAACTGCACCAATCTGAAGGAATTCAGAACTTTTTCAGAACTGGATCGCTCCGAACAAATTTAGACCAGTTTGTGAACTGGATTAGTCGATTCATTAAAAAGACTATGTCTACATCAATACAGATACATTTGAAAATGGCATTTTAATTTTAAAACACTCTCTGTTCACACTAGCGTTTCAGACATTTTCCAGAAATTGCTCATCCACACTGAAACGTCAAAAAACGTTAAATTTGCCTTACTGCGCATGTGTAAAACATCATAAAAAGCTCACTTAGATGATAAAACAGACAAGTTTTCATGCAGTTCTTCTGGCAGGATCGTTTTATTTTACGAAAAATTCCCAACATTCACAAGCATTCCAGGTCACATTCACTCACCATTATATGTTTGATCTAAAATGCAACTCATGTTTTGCCGCAGGACAGCAATTGTGAGTTAATTTCCTGTCATCTTTGCAGGTAATATGAATAGTGTACAAAGTAACATATCTTTT
>JAHKKF010526725.1:19614-53657 GCA_019740295.1 Labeo calbasu
TTTTTTTTTTGACGTTTTTCAGCATAAGTTATACTGTAATTTATAGATTTTACTTTTTTAATTACAAATAACACAATGTTAAACCATTAACAGTTTTCACTGTAGGATAACTTTCAATGTGACATGTTTACAATTGTTATTAAAAATAATGTATAACTAGTTTTTTTACTACTGTGCATGAGGGCCATTTGAATATGAAGCACAAACAATATCCACTTCAGAGAAAGTCAGAGCTATCAAAAGTGTTTTGCTGGAGCGCTTAAAGCAGCAGCAATACCTGTTGAATGTAATCCCCGACCCACGTGAAATATTGGCACACAGCCATGATATCTTTCTTCAGCACTGGTGCATGCAGAGCCGTGCTGCTACCACAACACTGCAGGGAGAACCGAACTGCGTGAGCCCTCTCTGTAAAAACCCTCACCAGCCAATGAGAACACATCTCATATTCACAGAATAATATTCCTACAACCAAACGTGTGGCGTTCAGAAAAGATCTGACATCTTAGAGTTCATAGCACTGCACATACTGTACGTCAAGATGACCGTAAAGCATCTGAAGTACTTCCTGTGTTCCTCAAGTGTTTTTATAAGCCTGGAACACTCGAAACCTCCTCTGAAAAACATAACAGTGCTATAACATTATAGTGGATCACTAAAAGCCCAATGATTGTCAAAGCTCATTGATTAATGCTCTGTTTGTTCTCCCCACAAAGCACGGTGCTTTAATGTTCCTGACATTTCTGTTTGAAACCCTGTACTTTATTTCCATTATCTTATTACTCCAATCAGTCACAATAATCTACAATTGAACTAAACGATGGGTTCTTGTTGCCTAAACAACATTAGGGTGTTAATTCTTCATCTTAATCATCAGTTTCAAGGAGTAAGTGACATATTATTAAATATTTAGTACAGATAAATGGCTTGGATTTAGAAAGCCTGCAGAAACGTGTCTCTACTTTTTGGTGTAAAACATCAAGGGAATGTTCTAGGTTCAACGCAAAGTTAAAGCTCCAAATAATCCCTAAACTCTCACATAAACATGATTTTGTCATAAAAAGTCCAGAAATAACATTCTGATGGATGAGCGTGAGAGCAAAACTTTACACAAAACCCCAGACTCCTCGCTTGTCTAACATGCTCTCCAACTATTTAATAATAGTGAGAGAAACTAATTCCCCATAGACTCTCTCTTCCTTGTGAGCTATATAAAGAGATGAGATTGAGTAAGAGTCCAGCGACTGAGAGCAGAAGCCAGTAGGGAAGTGGCTCACAAGAAAAACTACAGTCTTCGCAATCCAGCGCAGAGGCTCTAGCGGAGAAAAAGAATCAAACCAAAGCAGTCTGAGTGGCACAAGCCACCACAAAAACCAAAAAGTTGCGTGTCCATACGGTATCAGATAGTATCAGGCAGTTTCAGATCTCCCAAATACTCTCAATTCCCTTGTGACACTCAAGACTAAGGTGTTTGGACTGAGAAAGGAGCCTTTCAGGATTTCTCTTCCTCAATAATGCACACTACTGGTTTCTCTCACATTTCTACTGTATTAGAGGACTGATAAAGCTCTGTTCTATTATGCTTTTATTAATCTATTGCTATAGTCTATATATTTACTGCTGTAAGTCACACTGGACAAATCCATCTTTAATCCACTGGTTACAGTGATGTTTTTGTAACTCACAGCACTAAATCACTGGACGTCTATATTCTTTCAAATCTAGATTTGATTTTGCATTTTTGTCTCTGCCAGGAGACTCCCTTGAAATTTACACATGACTGCTCTGAATTTTGAATTTCCGTCATAAACTCAAGGCACAGTTACATTTCTGTAAGGTGTGCTGAACCGTTAAGTACAAAGCACTTTTTTATTGCAAATTGTACACAACAAGACGGAACATCCAACAATATAAACCACCATAAACAATACGAATAATCAACATAAATAATAATAATTACACTAAAAAAGGATGTTGGGGCTATGTAAATGTGGGCTATGTAAGTTTTTTTTAGGAAACTTTTATTTAGTAAAAGCACATTAAATTGATCATAAGTGACTATAAAGACATGTATAATTTTACAAAAAATATACTTTAAATAAATGCTGTTCTTTTAAATTTTCTATTCATTAAAGAATCCTGGAAAAAAAAAAATCTCATGGTTCCCAGCAACAACAATAATAACAGTAACAATTACTGAGTACCAATAAAAATTTTGCAACAAATCAGCATATTAGATTGATTTCTGATGGATCATGTGACACTGAAGACTGGAGTAATCACTGCTGAAAAATGTAGCTTTGCCATCACATAAATAATTGATGTTATATTCTACAATACACTGTTTTAACCCAGCAGTTGGGTAAAATGTTAAATGAGTTATTTAACTCACCTGTTGTTTAAAAATTACTATATGACTGGCCTAAAATTAACTTAAAATAGATTGTAAATTAAAAATCAGACACATAATTACTAAAAGCATCAGCAATAATCAAAAGGCGAACATTTATTAATAAGCAATTAAAAAAATTATTATTTAATTATCATTTATTTCATCGATTGAACATATTAATACATGCTAATTTCCAACCAATTTTGGGTTCATTTTAAGCAAGAATTACAGAAATTTTTAAGCAACAGTTGATTTAAATAAAACAACCCAGTCGCTGGGTTTGTCCATATTTCACTTAGTGCCAGCATTTTTAGTGTAAGCAATTCGTTTAAAATGCAAGAATATTTCACAATACTACTGTTTTGCTGTATGTTTATAAAAGCAGCCTTAGTGAGCACAAACACAACCCTCATAAGCTGTCTGGATGTTTGGTTTTATTGTATTTACTTGTTTATAACAGCTATAATAATGTTATGATACTAGAATTTTTACTTTGAAGGACAGAGTTTTTGAAACCTACAAAACCACTGCGAGAGAAAACAAGTAGATTCATACAGCTTTTAGAGATGATTTCCCTCAAAAACGCATAAGTTACTGAAATATAACCCATGTGACGACTAGCAACGGTCTCCATTGTTTGTATTATTTGAAAGAATAGCGATGCTTTGACAGCTAAAGACAGAGCGTTTCAATGGTCTGTTGCAAGAATACAAGCAGCAGCACCACATTACGCAACCAAGAAAAAACACTCGAGTTCTGTATTGCAAAATTTCTCAGGACCCTCTTTGGGAGGCGAACAATAGCTTAAGCCAAACATCAACGCCACGCCCATGGGGTCGATGTTGCTACAAGAGTCGCGAGCCACACTTTCACGCGTGTACTGCTGCACGCGACAGGCGCGTGGGAGCCTCTAAGCCACTACCGAGAGCTGAAACCACAGCCGAGCGAAAGACGAAACGATTAGATGCGTTCGGATACCCAAAGGCGGTTTAAATTTGCCGTCGTTATGTATAATGCGATGGCTCGAGGTGAAACTGGTTTTTGGGACAGGAATACTTTGTTAAAGTATATTTTATCCCACAGGTTATCAGGAAGTTTGACGTAATCTCGCGATTTTAAAAGGATTTAATGAAAGCGTCGCGTACTGTTGCGCCGTTTAGAATTTTAATGTCGTTGGCATCGAATGCGCGTAACTTCGAGAATCTTCGGGATAACTTAATCTTTTCAACGGTAGATAGTATTAGCCTAAAAGTCGATGTATGTTATGGTTCAGCGTTGTCATCAAAGATCGTAGACGACGGTAAATATGTGGGTAAGATGTGACTCTTTGGGATCTGATGGTGTTTGATGAGCTGGAGACGGGAGGAATTGTGCAGCTGCAGTGAGCTGGAACAGCAGAGGAGGCGGTACAGACATCCTGACTCCATCCCGTGGAGAACTCGTCAACTTTCTGCCAACTTTAGATTGTTTTCTTGCCATTATCATTGTTAGCTTTCTGACGGGAGACAGAAACGTAAACGTGACTCAAAAATGCTGCATTTTGGGGTGTAGTAATGCTCTTCTATAGTGAGTAGTCTGTATTTAGTTCAGAAGTCGTTAGTAATCTACCTTTAATGTGTAAATAAATGTCTGCCCGCCACTTTCGGGACGCGTTCGGTCGGTTCGTTTCGTGGATTCCAAATTAGGCTACTTTGTAGCGCCAACGTTCAACTTTTAGAACTTTTGGAAGATGTTTGATTGTGATAGCCTCGTCAGTTTGATACGGAAAGTATTGGAGGGACTATTGTTGCAGTGGTCACTGAAACGTTTAAGACGCGACTGAAATGCGTTTGTACGTGTGTGTGTGTGTGTGTGTGTGTAACATTCATACTTCACTTTTTTCTTTTAAAACCACACCATGATTCGCAATTTTATCGTTTCGCTTGAGCTTCGAATGACTGGCCCGTTTAAATGTAGCCGCTTCTGCTTTTTTACGCGTAACAATGCATGACTAACCGAAAATACACGTTCTACCTCGGGCGCACTGAGATAAAGTTGAGGTAACTTCGGGTTACTCTTTCTACATTGCGTTCGTTTCAAAGTCTAGCTTGTTTGAAAAGGGCGAGGAGTCCTCCAAGTTAAACGTAAGCAGAGAAATGCAAATCGATGCAGGTGTGCGGGCCTCGGAGCGCAGGAGACCTGAGGTGACGAACTGAACTCCAATCTCTCAGCGCCCGGGCCCCATTGATCAGCTGAGAACCGGCGCTAACTAACTGCCCCCGTCTCCATAGCAGCCGCCTGGACGGCGCCGTGAGGACTGGCTGGAGGGCCGCTGTGAATGGGTGACGTCACGGGGCTGGCGCCAGAGAGTCTGCGAGAGCGTGAGCTCGCGGCGCTGCTCTGTAGTGCTGCTTTGCTTGGTGCCAATTCATCACCTGTCAGGGATCAGTCAGGGTGTCATGCGAAATGTACACAGCTGTGAGAACAAAAAGGACGAGGGAGAAAATGGAAAGAGCCAGTTGCGGCAGATGCGGACGGAGCCCACAATGCTCTTGTGTGTCATGTTTGTAAGTCTGGAATGCAGTTTTTGTTGCAACCATTTCCTTGAAATAGCCATTTAAAAATGTCCAAAAATGCATCGGCCTGGAGGAATCTTACAAGCACTTCGTTTTTCTTAGGAGTGATAATGAGAATGTATGAGCTGCATTCCGACACATCAACACGATTGCGTTCCGACGCATCTCCGCAAACATCTGTTTAGTCGGATATGCACAAGCAACCAGGAAATCTCTGTCTCCATTGTTACTTAGCATGTGTAAACAAAGAGCTTTTTTCTATTTTTGCCACCACTCTCGCTCTAGACTGCCAAAAGGGTTTCTAAAAAATGGAAATATAATCCGCGTCAGGATAAAAATATTCTCCCGAAAGAATGCATTTTCACTTTTGTTGCAAGTTAAAACAGTGCAATTTCCCAGTCAGTGATTCCTGCATGTCTGACTATCAAAATGCTGCGCGCATTCCTGCACTAGAGAGCGGGAGCATCTTCTGTCATCACTATTACATCTTAAACGACCCTCATCACAGGCCTAAAGACTGCTCCTATAATCCCCCACAGTCATGATGTGTATAAACAAACATAAACATTAAGGGCACAGCACCAGCTGCAGAAAGTAAAAACTTCAAACTGCTGGTAGCCTACGTCCACAAGCAAACACTATAAAGAAAGCCACCACAAGCACTATGGTTTTTAACTTCAATGGATTTTAAAAATATTGTACGTGTCCTGAAGGAAGGACAGTGGGCAAAACATCTGAGAAAAAACTAATCTGAAAGGTCAAGTGACTTGGTGTAGAAATAAAACGCTGGCATCAACTTGCCATCTTTATCTAAAACGATGGCAGCTTGCCACGATAATGCCACTGACCTCGAGGTAAACGCTGATATATTTTAGTGTTTACACAGGAAAAAAGAAAATAATAGTTTGAAAAAATATCAAATGTGTTGGAAAATACCAACGCACTGATTGTTGAAGATAGTCTCAGTTCATGCCATTTTAAGAGTTAAAGGCACAGGGTGTTGTAAGTTTCATATTTGAAAGAGAGAGATATAATAAAATCTGTTACCTATTAAACACTTATGATGTATTGTACAGTTAAGCCTAACTCACAACGTCCAACAAAACATAAATCAGCCCAAGCTTGTTTTGATACACTCTGACTGTTACACTAAAAACAAAGACGAAAAATGCGTGAAAACAACCTTATACTTGCAAGTCACTAATTCTCTTGATCGGAAACAGGTACACTGATTTGAGAAATTATCCGTGGAAGCTGAAGGCAGTCAGCGCCACCCTAAACACTCGCTTTCACTGGTTAAGAACGCGGAAGAAATGGGCGGGTTCAGAACGCTCAGCACGGCGACCAATCGCGTTGCGCGAAGGCGATGACTGACGCGTCCATTCCCACCAATCAGCGCGATCCAAACCAGCGCTCGAACAACCCACCCAGCTGGGTATATATTCAGCGATGACAGCTCGCTAATCCACTGCGTTTGCATCAACAGCCCAGTGCAAAGAGGAAATCTCGAACACTAAAGCGATTCGTCCAACGAAACCGTTTCGTACAGAGGTGTCGACATGAAGGCAATAAGCCCAGTCAGGTCTTTCCGGAAAAGTAGCGCGAATGTGACGGAGCACAGTCTGGGAATCTCACGGAGCAAGACCCCCGTGGACGATCCCCTAAGCCTGCTGTACAACATGAACGACTGCTACTCCAAACTGAAGGAACTGGTGCCGAGTATCCCGCAGAACAAAAACGTGAGCAAAATGGAAATCCTCCAACATGTCATCGACTACATCCTGGACCTGCAGATCGCACTTGACTCGAATTCGGCAATCACCAGCCTGCATCACCCGAGAGCAGGGCAGGGGACATCCAGAACACCCCTGACAACACTCAACACAGACATCAGCATCCTCTCATTACAGGTGAATGCTCTTTAGAAAGAATAGTGTGCGTTGTGCTCACTATCTATCTATATGCATGTTAATTTTTAATGCGTATGGTGAAGCTATGTTGATTTGTTGCATTTCGAGGTGCAAGTTTGACTGGACTTATTAATATACTTAATAAAAAACTGTTTTTTTTTTTTTTTGTCCCTTTAGACACCCGAGTTTCAATCAGACTTGATCACAGAGGACAGCAGGACACTTTACCGTTAATCAGGTAAATGCTCTTGAACACAGTTTTTAATGTGCCTTGTATTATATGCTGTAAAAAAAAATTGGATGCAGTCAGAGCAGTGTTTAATAGTGAGAGCTTCTAATCAAATTTGTTAAGGACCATTGTGTGACAGTCTATAAAGTTGTATAAAGTGTGTAATAAGCGTCAAATGCAAGGCAGAAGTTGAGCTCGTGTACATCTGGAGCCCAGGGTTTTGCTCAGTCTCTGAGTGTTTGGTTAAATGTTCAAACTGCGGCTTCCTCTCTGGCGCCAGGCTGTCCGGATCTCTGCCCTGTTTGCATTCTCTAAATGCGCCTCTTTCTCAATCTTTTGCAGGTGTTTGGTTAAGACACAAGAACACACAGGACCTGGGAACTGGCTTTTCCTCCGATTTCTGTTCTCAGTCTGGAGCTTTTTTTTTTTGTTTTCTTTCCTGTAATTGAATCAAGAGACTTTTTTGCTTCTAAAAGGACAATCCATGTGATGTGTTATAAGTTCGGACATTGATTATTTATCTTCTAAAAAGACTTATTTGGTCCTTTCTTCAAGAGGAAGAAGCACTATATTCCCTGAAAACGGGAGGGAAACCTGTAAATGCTCACAAGGAACCTTTTCTCTGCATTGAGAAGAAGTCTTACCTTTTTTTCGTGAAGACCGTGTGAATAGGAGAAGACGTGGTTAGTTACTGTACAAAGTTTAAGTCTGTTTTTGTCAATTCTTTTGGCACATGAAGGACTGGACGTTGAAAATGACATGATGAAACCTTGTGAACTCTCTCAGAGTTTTATCTTGTATAGTTGCAGAAATTGGACTGTCAGTATCTGCAAAGTGTTATGCTGTATGCTGAGACTTTTTATAAAAGTAATATTGTAAATCGTACCTTTTTTTTATACAAAATAAATCAAATGCTTTATTTGATGCCGGTCTGTTATGCCTGTGTGTAAAAATGTCAGTCCGCCAGTGTTGTGCTGTATATTGACCTTGCCTTTTATATCCATGATTCAAAAGCATGTCACTGACCCGTCACACATGCACACTGATCCATTACTGACAAGAATCTTTTACATCGCCCTATTGCTGTGTAAAAGCATTCATTCAGTCTATAGTGGAAAAAGTGCTTTTTCTTAATATGTAATCATCCATAAATCATAAAACCTAGCAAGGTTTTTCTTTGCGATTGACCCTTTTTTTTTTTTTTTTTTTTCCACTTCCTGTGTGGTGAAACCCATTTCTTGAAGGTGTTTGGAAGTCAAACATTAATCGTTACTGTATCCACAGGTTCTCTCATTCGTATAATCTGTGTATGGCAGTTAAATCAATGTTTGAGCTTTTGATTTGTGCAATTAAGTTTGTAAACTAATTATGTGTAGGTTTACAGTTGGCGCCTTAACGAGCGCAAAGGAATAAATCGGAGACCCTGCTAGTGTTTTTTTTTTTTTTTTTTCCTCCTCATAATCTATTTTATCTCTAAAATTATTCGGAATTGTACACAAAGTCCCCTGGACTAACATTTAGTGAATACCACTGAGAAAATCTAAATGTTAGCATGTTAGACATAAACTAGATTTAATTTATAGTCTAATAAGTGATGCGTACATTTGAAGGGAGTCATTCTGTGGGATGTAATTCAGGAAAACTATTTCTAACTACAAAAAAAAAAAGATAATGGTATGTGCTTTTCTTTATTTCATGCTTCCACAAAGTGTACATTTAAAAATTAAAGGTTGATCCTTAAATGCAGCCTAAACCTCTATTAGTGTTCTTGATATGAAGAGTGCGCCACCTGCTGGCGGCCACACTTCCCCTCAGAAAAAACAATGGACATTTCTTTGATACAGTTCTGTTTCATTATTTATGATTGGCAGTTGGCAACTTTTATCAAAATACATACATAAATGTATGTGTATTTTAAAATAAAAGTTTGAAATGTTACGATATCAGTGTTCAATCCATCAGCACACACTGACAAAGCTTAAATTTAACAGAGATCAAATTTCAAATACAACAATGTATTTATCTCAATTGTAAAATCACTCATATTCAAACGGTTTGACAAGAATTAGGTTTATTAATGTAAGAAAACATTAAGGATACTCATACACACACATCATGTCGTACCGAAACCTCTATCATTTTTTGTTTTCTCTCGTTGTAACACTGATCGCAAACAGATTCGCTCGTCTAAAACACTACAAGGCGGAATTCAAACTACAAGGATGACCTGAATGTGAACCGGGCGTTCAATCACAAATAAATAACAGCTTTCACATCACCGATCACAGCAAAAACACCAGCGCTAACTCTATGTGGTTAAATCCCCACTCTACTTGATGGATTTGAATATTGTGGACCAGCCTACACTAGATCTTTAATGTTAGCAACAGAGCATGAAATAACAGGATTTGCACTAAACAAATCAGAAAGTATGAACGGCTTCACAGCCTCCGTTTATTGCTTTTTTAGCACCACTCCGAAAACAGCAACAATGATATTTCTCACACTTGCACACTGCATCGTCTTAATCAGTATGTTGGGTTTTTTTTACAGTTAAGAAACATCTAAATGTCTTTAAAATAAGATACATTTATGGATAAAAGATTGCGTAATATAATAAGACTTTTCAGAGAGTCTTTTTTTTTTAATATACACTGCCGTTCAAAAATTTGGGATCAGTAAGATTTTTAATGTTTTTTGAAAAAGTTTCTTATTTCTTATCAAGGCTGCATTGATTTGATGAAAACTCCAGAAAAAAGTAATATTGTGAAATATTATTTCAATGTAAAACAGTTTTCTATGTGAATGTATTTTAAAATGTAATTCAAAATCACTTTAATATGCTGAATTATAATTGTTAAAAACATGTGTGCTGCTTAATATTTTGTTGGAACCTGTGATACTTTTTTCAAGATTCTTTAATAAATAAAAAGAAAAAGAAAAAAAAAAAAATTATATATATATATATATATATATATATATATATATTTTTTTTTTTTTTTTACAGAAATCAATACTTTTATTAATCACAGATGTGTTAAATTGATAAAAACTGATAGTAAACATTTATATTATATTGTTAGAAAAGAATTCCATTTTTAACTTTTTTAATCAAAAAATCTTGAAAAAAAGAATGTCAAGTTCCAAAAAAATTAAGCAGCACAATCGTTTACAACATAGATAATAAAAGTAAAAAATCAGCATATTAGAATGATTTTAAAGGATCTTGTGACACTGAAGACTGGAGTAATGGATAATGACAATTCAGCTTTGCATCACAGGAATAAATTATATTTTAAAATCTATTAAAATAGAAAACCACTATTTTTAAACTGTAATAATATTTCACAATATATCTGTTTTTTTTTCTGTATGTTTGATCAAGTAAATGCAGACTTGATGAGCATTAGAGAATTCTTCAAAAAAACATTACAAATCTTACACATCCCAAACTTTTGAACGGAAGTGGTAGGTTAATATTATATAATAATTTATAAATATGCTATTAATAGTTGTTGTAATTCATGTTAATTCATATTCATGTATAAGATGTTAATTTATACAACCTGAAATGTTGCAAAGTACATGCAAAAACTAACCTAAATTAATAAATCCTGTGAACGTATTTTTCATTGTTAGTTACATAATTTTAAGTGTAAACCACACATTTTAGCTTTTATATTACATGTTTTTATTGTAGGTTTTCTAATTTTATGCTTGCATGATTTTATATAACTTATTTTATTTTACTAATTATCAATTTCTTGTTTTATGGACCTTTAAATATCTTTAATGGAAAACTAGTTAGACATACTGGTTAAGAAACAGGTTTTGCAGTGAAGGGTCATTTATAATTCATGTTAAAGGAGAAGTTCACTTCCAGAACAAAAATGTACAGATAGTTTACACCCCCCTTGTCATCCAAGATGTTCATGTCTTTCTTTCTTCAGTCGTAATGAAGTTATGTTTTTTGAGGAAAACATTTCAGGATTTCTCTCCATATAGTGGATTTCTATGGTGCCACAAGTTTGAACTTCCTAAATGCAGTTTAAATACAGCTTCAAAGGGCTCTAAACGATCCCAGCCGAGAAAGAAGTGTCTAATCTAGCGAAACGATCGCTATTTTCTAAAAAAAAAATACAATTTATATACTTTTTAACCTCAAATGCTCGTCTTGTTTAGCGCTGCGTAAACTTTGTGTATTCTGGATCAAGACAGTTAGGGTAGGTCAAAGAACTCCCATCTTTTCTCCTCCAACTTCAAAATCATCCCACATCGCTGCAGAAGTATTGACCCAATGTTTACAAAGTGAATGTACAAAGAAGATCAAAGAGTTTTTCGACATACCCTGACCATAATGACCCGGAATACACAGAGTTCACGCAGAGCTAGAATTGAAATTTTTCACTAGATAAGACCCTTCTTCCTTGGCTGGGATCATTTAGAGCCCTTTGAAGCTGCTTTTAAACTACATTTTGGAAGTTCAAACTCGTGGGCACCATTGAAGTCCACTATATGGAGAGAAATCCTGAAATTTTTCCTTAAAAAACAATGTCTTTTTGACTGAAGAAAGAAAGACGTGAACATCTTGGATGACAAAGGGGTGAGTAAACTATCTGTAAATTTTTGTTCTGGAAGTGACTCCTTTAACAATAAAAAATGAATATAATCAGAGCCAACACAGAAAATGTGCAGTAACACTGCCTGAATGAAAACTTTCTCTGAATTTTTAAAGTTGTTAGACTTTAATTTACCCTAGTAACTCGCTCTTAATCATTTAAAGCAGGTGTGGGGAACCTTGATCCTGGAGGGCCGGTGTCCCTGCAGAGTTTATCTCCAACCCTGAAAAAAAGTACCAACCTGTATCTTGAAGACCTTGATTAGCTTGTTTAGGTGTGTTTGATTAGGGTTGGAGCTCAATTCTGGATCAACGTTTCCCACCCCTGATTTAAAAAAACCTTGTTAGGCTCACAGGACACTCTCTCGTTCCTCAGCAGTGTCGGTGGTGGGACCAGTGGACCTCTTTCGTTGGACTCCCCGCAGGTTCTGGTTGGCCAGCGTGGTGTTTTCGGTGCTGGATCCTGGTCGTATAATGATTGAGGGGCAGTCGGTGGAGTCGGGCGTCTCCTGCTGGGTGCTGTTGTTGATGTTGTTGTTAAGAACAGTATTGTTGGGCGAGCAGTTGAGGTTGCTCACAGCTGAAGTAGGCCAGCTCTCCTCAGGGGTACTGCTGTCAGATGGAACGTCCGAGCAGATGGACATCCGGGCCACGGCCTCGTCTTGAAGGTTACTTAGCCTGTTTGGTAAGACTCGCTTCTTAACAGGGCTCTCAAGAACGAGCTCGATCAGATGGGCCTCTTCTTCTTCTTTCTTCTCTTCAAACTTCTCCTCCTTCTCCTGGGCTGATTCGCTTTCCTCATCTTGCAGCGAGTGATCAGAGGAGCTCCTGCTGGATCTCACTCCAGAATCGGATGATTTCTTGTCCATCATGATGTCTGAGATGAAGCTCTTCCCTTTAGCTAAAAGGCCTAGATCTGGTTCTGCTGCCCAGGGTTCCTCTCTTAGCAGCGGGGTGGCGTCTGTCTCCTCGTCGCCTGAATCTTCTTCATCACTTGGTATGCTGTGGTAGGATGGTCCCTGTCCTTTAGTCTTGCGTCTGGGTGGGATTTTAGTGGCAGAACCATGCTCTGACTTCTCATCCTCCTCTGTAATGGGGTCTAGAAGACCACCGTCAGGGACGGTGGAAAAGTCCGCTATAGTATCTGCAGGTTTGGAGGTCTTTTTAGGGAAGGGTTTGCGCCCGTCTTGCTCACCTTCTTTAGTCTTCTCCTCAGAGCTGGCTGTGAGGAACTGGGATTGAGCAGGACTCTCTCGTCCAGCAGCAGATACCTCCAGCTGGGACATGTGGGAGATGTACTCCTGATATGCATTGCGATACTCAGCTTGCTGCTTGTCGGTCAGCTTGCAGATGTCATTGGATGATTCCTGAGAGTTCAGGCTGGATATGCTTGGTGTCCGGTGAGTGTTGACCTAAAGGAGAAGATCAGGTTAAGTTGAGGTCAAAAGTTTACATACACCTTGCAGAATCTGCAAAATGATATTTCACATAAAAGACGTTCACATATACATGTCCACAATAGAAAATAATTTATAAAAATGACCCTGTTTAAAAGTTTACATATGCTTGATTCTTAATACTGTGTTGTTACCTGAATGATCCACAGTGTTTTTTTTAGTGATCATGTTTAGTGATCAGTTGTTCATGAGTCCCTTGTTTGTCCTGAACAGTTAAACTGCTTGCTGTTCTTTAGAAAAATCCTTTAGATACCACAAATTCTTTGGTTTTTCCAGCATTTTTGTGTATTTGAACCCTTTCCATCAATGACTGTATGATTTTGAGATCCATCTTTTCACACTGAGGACAACTGAGGGACTCATATGCAACTATTACAGAAGGTTCAAACATTTACAGATGCTATAGAAGCCAAAGCATTTAGAGCCGGGGGTTGAAAGCTTTTAGAATTTGAAGAGCAGGGTAAATTGAACTTATTTTGTCTTCTGGGAAACATGTATCTTCTGTATCTTCTGAAGGGCAGTACTAAATTAAAAAATAATAATAGTAATAAATTTTTTTGTATTTAGGCAAAATAAGAAAAATGTACATATCTTAATTCTGTTCAAAAGTTTTTACCCCCCGGCTCTTAATGCATCGTTTTTTCCTTCAGGAGCATCAGTGAGCGTTTTAACCTTCTGTAATAGTTGCATATGAGTCTCTCAGTTGTCCTCAGTGTGAAAAGATGGATCTCAAAGTCATACAGTCATTGTTGGAAAGGGTTCAAATACACAAAAAAAACAAATAATTTGTGGGACCTGAAGGATTTTTCTGCAGAACAGCAGGCAGTTTAACTGTTCAGGACAAACAAGGGACTCATGAACAACTATCACAAAAAAAACAAAACAAAACCAAAAAAACAGCTGTGGATCAATCAGGTAACAACAGTAAGAATCAAGCGTATGTAAACTTTTGAATGGGGTCATTTTTATAAATTCAACTATTATTTTCTCTTGTGAACGATATGTAAACGTCTTTTATGTGAAATGTCTCATTCAGGTAAGTACTAAATAAAAAATATCATGCATTTTGTATGATCTCTCATATTTTGGTAAAATAGTTTATCCAAACCCTCCAACATTGTAGGCGGTGGTAGGTTGTTAACTGAATTTTTGCAGGCGAAAAGGATTTTTCAAACAGGATTACACATAACTGGGAACACATATTAAGATATTTTTTGATGAAATCTAAGAGTTTTCTGACCCTGCATAGACAGCAACGATACTACCATGTTCAAGGGCCAGAAAGGGAGTAAGGACATTGTTGAGACAGTCCATGTGACATCAGTGGTTCGACTGTAATTTATGAAGCTACAAGAATACTTCTTGTGCGCAAAGAAAACAAAAATAATGGCTTTATTCAACAATTAATTTTCTTCCCTGTCAGTCTTTGATGCACATTCTCACATACTCTTGTGAACATGCATCAAAATGTTGAATAAAGTCATTATTTTTGTTGTCTTTGCACATAAAAAGTATTCTTGTAGCTTCATAAAATTTAGGTTGAACCACTGATGTCACATGGACTTTTTTATCAATGTCTTTACTACCTTTCTGGGTCTTGAACGTGCCAGTTTTGTTGGGTCAGAAAGCTCTCGGATTTTATCTAAAATATCTAAATTTGTGTTCTGAAGATGAACGAAAGTCTTCAAACGACATGAGGGTGAGTAATTATTGGCAGAATTTCATTTTTGGGTGAACTATCCCTTTAAATGAAGCTCGTTAGAGTAATTTGTCGGTGAATCAGACTACTAGTTTGTTTTGCATACAGCCCATGAGGAACTAAACAGAAAGATGTTCCTTGCCATTATTTTACAGTACCCAGTCTTATTTCATCACATTCAACACAATTCAAGTCAATTTAACACTTTACTTTTACTTCCAGATGTTCAAACTTGGCATGTGTATTCAAGAATTTCTTTGCTTGTTTTTCATACAAGGCTTCAGAAGACTTGGAATAAGTATCTCGGTGTGTTCCATGAAAATTTTTGCAAGGTTCCAAAAACATGATAGTGAGTTTAAGGGAACTATTCATTTAGAGAGACATCAATTGTCCTCCAAATTAAAATGAGTCAATTTTAGAAGGCTAACTTGTCTCAAATGGAACACTTTCTTACTACATAGAACCGTTCACATTTGAGTGTTCTGTTGCAAATCGCTTTAGCACATTTATCCCCTACCCTTCCTTTACATCCACACTCCGTCTTTTCTTTTGAAGAAGTGCATTGGCCGGCTACTCACAATGCACTACGCCTCACTGCATTTTTCAGTGTAAACACAATACTTGGGCTACAAAGTGGTGTAAAAATAGTACGGAGGTATGCGAAATAAAACACACCCAAAGTCTGCGTTCATCACTAACTTCCACGATGCTAATCTAAACCATTATGAGCTCTTCGCTTGTGTTGCAACACCTTGCCAAGTGTTAACAGATGAGTGCAGAAATAGCTATCTCTGTGTGATAGAGAGCT
Organism: Labeo calbasu; assembly: GCA_019740295.1. Taxonomy (NCBI): domain Eukaryota; kingdom Metazoa; phylum Chordata; class Actinopteri; order Cypriniformes; family Cyprinidae; genus Labeo; species Labeo calbasu. Next base: position 35,283 of record JAHKKF010526725.1, read on the forward strand.
AACGTGTGTGTGGTCAGCTCTTCACTTCCTCTGCCCATCCAGGTCAGAAAACACTTCGTTTGTCACCCAGTAAACCACATGCTATTTTCATGCTGATGAGAGACTACTGAAAAGCAGAAGCTGCCTCTATAGAAGCAAAATGCAACAGTAAAGAAAATGTTTGGTTAAAAAGGCACAACGCATTCATATGTTTGTGTTAGCTTCTAAGTATATAATTACACCGTTTTCTCGTGGTGTGCACCTGTGTTTATCTATAGGCTGTACTTCAGTGTTGAATGTGTTTGTGTGCACAGCAGTACCACGCACCAGCCAGTGGGCATTGTGTTGTCTGGCGGGCTCCTCCAGCCCCACACCGCTGAGCTCTTCAAAGCTCAGGTTGAGGCTGTACGTGAAGTTTTCTGGGTTGACGGTCACATCTTGTGGTGCTTCAGAGGGTCTGTGGGGTTCGAGTTGAGTCAACACGCTGCTGCCCTGCTCGCTGCACGCTACCGATTCATCATTTAGCAGCTGGTTCTCCACATGACGCTGCTCTAGAACCTACAGCACAAACACAGCGATGTTTAAATAGATTCAATTTCATTCATTATAGTGGCATTCAGTTAAACAAAAAATTCAAGGCCTGGTCTTGAACAATTCAGACTGAAACTATTTCTGTGTAGAATGTTCTTGACATTCTACAATGCAATTCAGAAAAAGATAGAAACACTACTATTTAAAAGCCTGAGGTCAGTAAAAAATGCTCACATATGCTGTGTTTATTTAATCAAAAAATACAGTGAAATACAGTACAATTTAAAATAACTGTTTAGAAGCACATTTCTGTCACTGAATAAAAAATAAAGGTAATTGTGGATTTTTATCTCACAATTCTGACTTTTTCTCAGAATTGCTTGATTTGACTTTATAATACTGCGCGTTATAAAGTCAGTATTGTTTGATGTAAACTCGCAATTGCGGGAAGAAACTCAAAATTTTGAGATTTAAACAAGCAATTCTGACAAAGGAAGTCAGAACTGCGAGACATTAGCTTACGATTCTGACTTTTTTCTTCAGAAATGCGAGTTTATATCTCACAATTGTGACTTTTTCCTCAGAATTGTGAGTTTATATTTTGCAATTGTGACTTTCTTCCTCAGAATTGTAAGTTCATATCTCGCAATTGTGACTTTTTTCCTTAGAATTGCGAGTTTATATCTCGCAATTGTGACTTTTTTTCAGAATTGTGACTTTTTTCTCAGAGTTGCGGGTTTAAATCTCGCAATTGACTTTTTTCCTCAAAATTGTGAGTTTATATCTCTCAGTTGTGACTTTTTCTCAGAATTGAGTTTATATCTCGCAATTGTGACTTTTTTCCTCAAAATTGCGAGTTTATATCTCGCAATTGTGACTTTTTCTCAGAATTGAGTTTATATCTCGCAATTGTGACTTTTTTCCTCAAAATTGCGAGTTTATATCTCGCAATTGTGACTTTTTCTCAGAATTGTGACTTTTTTTCTCAGAGTTGCGAGTTTATATCTTGCAATTGAGACTTTCTTCCCTTAGAATTGCGAGTTTATAGCTCGCAATTGTGACTTCGTCTCAGAATTATGTTTACATCTTGCAAATGACTTCTTTCCTCAGAATTGCGAGTTTATATCTCGCAATTGTGACTTTTTTTCTCAGATTTGTGAATTTATATCTTGCAATTGTGACTTTTTTCTTCAGAATTGTGAGTTCATATCTCGCAATTGACTACTTTCTCAGATTTGCGGGTTTAAATCTCACAATTGACTTTTTTCCTCAGGATTGTGTTTATATCTTGAAATTGTGACTTTCTCAGAACTAAATTTTTTTCTCACAAATTGACTTTTCCTCAGAATTGCAAGTTTATATCTTTAAATTGTGACTTTGCTCAGAATTGCAAGCTTATATCTCGCAATTGTGACTTTTTCTCAAGCTTGCGAGTGTGTCTCACAATTGATTAAGTTTCCTTAGAATTGCAAGTTCATATCTCGCGATTGTGGCTTTTTTCTCAGAATTGTGAGTTTATATTTCACAATTGTGACTTTCTCTCTCTCTCTCTGATCTATAAGCTTGCAACTCTCTCTCAGTTGCAAGCTTATATCCTGCTATTCTGACTTTATAACTCACAATTGAGAGTTGTGGAAATCAAGATACATTTTTAAGGATTCTTTGAAGAAAATAAAGTTCAGGAGAATAGCATTTATTTGAATTATAAATCTTTTGCAACATTATAAATATCTTTACTGCCACTTTTGAACAACTAAATGCAACCTTGCTAAATAAAAGTAATAATTTCTTTAAAATGACAGTCTTTGCGATATTATTATAATATTACAAATGATTAGGATAAGTCGATATTTCTTTTTACACTGGGCAATCTCTGTAGACATATACGTAAGATGCACCAGATAGTTAAATAGTTTTAGTTTTAGTTAAGATAAAATAAAATAAAATAGCAATTAAAAAAAAATAAACAAATCACGTTTCACTGTGGCATTTATGTAAAATGGCTGAATGGCTGTAGTACATAAAAGTTTTGAGGCACGCCAATATCACAACTAGCCCCGAGTCGTTCCATTTGGACTCGTTTCCAGCCTAAAGAATGCTACTTTCTTGTAAACGTCAAGCTATTCAGATCTTCAAGTGGACACTGAGCTCCCACTGACAATAACCCTCCTTCATCCAGAAAGCAGCCATCTTGGACCAGATGGCTGCCTGCTTGCTGGCAACACAACATTCGTTTGTATAAGCGCAAATGGAAATCTGATCAACACAGCTACATGTGTTCCTTATTTCAACCCCATCCAGCCTTCTTCACTATAGAGAGATTAGCTGTGTGCTAAACAGTGCAAACCAAAAACAGAAAGATGACCATTATCTCATCTGAACATGTAGAAAAAAAACAGAAGATCACAAGTCAGCTGATGTCTTACCATGGACCTGAAGAGATGCCAGTCTCCAAAGTTCATGTTCATTTCCTTCTTGAGCTCATCAAGGTTGCACTGAGACAGAACCCGGCCGTTGACATTGGCCTGCGTTCAGGATGACAGAATTTGACAGGAGAACATTATGCCAGTCAGACTTTGGATGAATTTGATCTCAGCAGTATGTCAAAGGTTGAAACAAAGTTCACAACAGAGATTTTTAAGTAGGCAGGCTGATGCGGCACAGCTGGCAGGTTGACTAATGCATGTCTAATGAAGACATCAGAAATGTCATTGCTTCTTTCAGATGTTGTCCAATGGAAAGAAAGGCCTCATTGTGAAACCTCTGTATGCACCACATGGAGCTGATAAAAACGCTCATTTCCAATGGATGAACATGGATTTACAAGGATAGACTAATTTACCACACCCCATGTCTCAGTCCTGTTTTTCCACTTTTCTTTTACAAATTTGTGTATTTCCATGAAAAAATAAGGCAGAACACGTACAGACGAACATTCACAATATAAAATATTACACGAGGTGCTTTATTTTCTTCTTTTTTTTTTTATAAAGTTGGCAACCCTGTTACCAAAATAAGGACATGTTCAAACACAGTTCAAAGCCTATTGTTTGGTTTTATTTCCTAGCAATAAACAACTGAAAAACATTTAAAAAATGAACAAGAAAACATTTCTTGTGCCAGATGTTGATTTGTAGTTAGTCTGACATCAAAGATTATTCTTTATTACTTTTCTTTTGCAAGGATGCATTAAATTGATCAAACTTGACTTGTATGCCACTGAATAAAACATTTAAAAAGGTGACTTTTTTCTCAGAATTGTGAGATCGCAAAAAGTTTTACAGTTGCAGGTATATCTCACAATTGATCACTTGCAAAAACCCGCCCTCTTTAGTTACTGTTGCTATATGTCCAACAAACACTGCCGCTCTCACACTACACATCATGTTCTAACACAGTGATAAACATCACGGAACAAAGAGGAAACTGACAGAGCAGGTTACTTCTGGTATGAAACATGGTCTCAGCTTTGTTAGTCTGGGACTATAGGACTAAACGTTGTCTGTGAAACCTGAGGACAATGTTTAAAGTTTAAGTCCACTGAAGTTAATCTACTCTCCTGTCAGATTTGTTTGTCGGACAGAATGGTGGATTCAGCGTTATGATTGATCACATCGCCTGTCAATCAAGCTGTTTGCGAAGGGTCAATTCTGACTTTTTTTAACTCACAATTGAAAGTTCTCTATTTTTTTCCTTTTTTCCTTGGAATCGCAAGTTTATATCTTACAATTTTGAGGGAAAAAAAATCAGAATTGCGAGATATAAACTAGCAATCTTGAGGAAAATAAAATAGTCAAAATTGTGAGTTTCTGTCTTGCAATTCTGACCTTCCCTCAATTGCGAATTTATTTTCTCATGCAATTCTGAGATATTTTTTTTTCAGAATTACAAGTTTGTATCACGCAATTCTGAGAAAAAGTCAGAACTGCAAGTTTGTTGTCGGCATTGATAGCCTAGCGGTTAGCGTACTGACATATAGTGCAACAGCACCTGTGGCGACTTGAGGTCAAGTCCCGACTCGTGGTCCTTCGCCAATCCCGTTCTCAACTCACAATTGTGAGTTATTATGTCAGAATTGAGAAATAAACTTGCAATTATTTTTTTCCTCTTTTTTTGCAATTTTTAAAAAAATAGTAGTTCTCTCGCAATTCTATCTTTCTCTCAAATGTGTTTATATCCTACAATTCTGACTTTATAACTCTTAATTGCAAGTTTATATCACGCAGTTCTGAGAAAAAAGACAGAATTGCAAGTTTATATCTCAATTCTAAGAAAAAAAAATCAGATTTGTAAGTTTATATCTTACAATAGAATTCTGAGAAAAAAGTCAGAATTCCACATTTATATCTCACAATACTGATTTCACTTCTCGGAACTGCAAATTTGTATCTTACAATTCTGACTTTAGAACACACAATTGAGTTTACATCTCACAATTCTGAGAAAATAAGTCAGACTTTCAAGCTCATGTCACGCAATTCTAAGAAAGAAACATCAGAATTGTGAGTTTGTATCACTCAATTCTGAGGAAAAAAGTATTTTTAATTTTTTATTCAGTGGCAGAAATGGGCTTCTATAAAGACTTTAACATTTTTACAAAAAGTTTTCATATAAATGCTGCTCTTATAAACTTTAAATTTGTGTAAGTATCCAAAAAATGTATCACTGTTTCCACCAAACAGCACAACCATTTTCAGCATCGTTAATAATATTTCTTGAGCAGCAACTCTGCATATTAGAATGATCTGAAGGATCAATTAATTATTTTATCAAAATATTATTTTACTACATTTTTGATCAAATCAATGCAGACCAAAAATATTTTCTATAAATTAAAGAAATAAATATTTGTAAATTTCTTACAATAATTTAGGTAACAGCGTTGAAGGCTGAGCTTGACAAACACTACAATTTGTTGTAAACCATTAGAAAATGTAATTTGATTATTTACTTTTTTTTTTACCCATCGTAATTAGCAAAGAGTCCAAATAATCTAATTTTCTTGGTATCATAATTTTAGTGTCACTTTTTTTGTAATAAACTACTGTATTTTTTCCCTTATTTATTACAGTTGTAAATTTGACTAAATTAGTAAAATGGTTTCAATTAATAAATAGTAACACTTTACAATAAGGTTCATTAGTTAACGACTTTAGTTAATATAAACTAAGAACCAACAATACTTCAACAGCATTTATTAATCTTAGTTAATGTTAACTTCAACATTTACTAATGCATTATTAAAATCAAAGTTGCTTGTTAACATCAGTTAATGCACTGTGAATTAACATGAACTAACAATGAACGACTGTATTTTCATTAACATTAACAAAGATGAATAAATACTGTAATAAATGTATTGTTCATTGTTTGCTCATGTTAGTTAATACAAATTTGTGTTACTGTAGTCAATTGAATATCATTTCAACAGTATGTAGAAAGTTATGACAGAATTTACTTTTTTAAACATATATTACAGCTGTTATAAAAAAACGCATGGGATTTGCACCTCAACTGCTTTAAAGCAGCAATAGGACAACGAAGTGTGCTGTGAAAGTGCCGATTACGTGCACAGTGCGTTTGCCAAACCATTAAATGTACTGCATGCTTTTCAGTGAACTTTTCAGGAAACTTCTCCAAAACATACCTTTTTGATTGTGCCAATATACTGCTCCAGCATGCAGGAGTCCAGGCCTTGGATCTGTTTGAGCTTCTCACATACGCCATCGATGCTCAGAGAACTGAGAAGGACCTGAGATCCACTAGAAACCACAGAACCAGAGCCCTACACACACACACACACACAATAACTAGTTACTCATTCCATCACTTAATAATGCATTCTGGAATAGCAATGCGTGAGGCCCAGTCAAAGCCATGCGATGCAAAAGCAGTACAACTTGGGAAGAAAGCAAAGCAGTAATCTAATGTCATTAAAGAATAGGGAGCTCTGAGCAGTTATGGGCGAATGAACAATACATGATACATGATGTAAATTTCTGTCTGTTGAAGTCACGTATGGGAGCTATCATTACAAGACTTTGCGGAGAGTAAAATGCATGTTTAATGTAAAATGCTTGTGTGCAAATGTTAAGTGGAGATGCAGTGTCAGCCACAAGATCTTTAAATTGGTCTGGATTGTCAGTGGTGACCGAGTTTGTTTTGCTGTTTTGGTTAATTATTGGCCTGTGCACTGATCTCATTAGACCTTCTAGTATGACGCACACTCTTGAAAATAAAGGTTGCAAAAGTGGAGTTTTGCACTGATTACATAGAAAAAACAATCTGGTTTCCTCAGAGAATCTTTCATCAAACAGTTCCTAAAAGAACGCCTTTTTTCTTAACGTGAAGAACATTTTAATGGTCTAAACAACCTTTTACTATACACCTTTTTCTTCAGCGTGGAAGTATGCCTATGGGTGAGACTTCAGGTTCATTATCTGCTATAGGGAAATGACAAGAGGAATAACAACGTGCAGTAAATGGTAAAACTGTTCGCTCTACAAACCAGTGTGTTCGTAATTAAGATAATACATTAGAATTATATGGCAAGACACACCAATTTGCAATATCAAGCAGCAAAACAAGCAGTTTTGTACAGCTAAAAACAGCTGGACGTGGATGAGACCGGAAGTCTGACCCAAAAAATGTACAAATGGCTGCAGCCGTTTTTACAGGGGAAAAAAAGGTGGATAAAGAAGCTTTTCTGCAATAAAAAAACAACTGCCAATTATGGTTCCATTAAGAACCTTTAACATCAATGGAACCTCAACCTTCAATTCCACAACAGGTTCTTTATAACTATTCTAAGAGAACTGTTCATTGAAAGGTTCTTTGTGGAACAAAATGGTTCTTATATGGCATCACTGCAAAAAACTGCCGTTTGGAACCTTTATTTTGGTTCTTTATGGAACCATAAGGCACTTTCGCACCGAATAGTTCTAAGAACTTAGTTGCATGCAACCGAATGCAACCAGGAAAACGGCCTGAGGGGGATATTGGTTCTCTAGGAACCACCCTGCTGGCTAGTTCCTAGAGAACCAATTTCCCCCTCAGGCCATTTTCCTGGTTGCATTCGCACCAGCAGAAGGAACACCGACGTACTTATTTGAAGCATTTTACATCAACAACCAGTAATTGGAAGATGCCATGTTCTGAGCTGTTTTTGCCGTGTGTCATGGGTTTCGTGATAGAAGAGATGGAATGTTTCTCATGTTCATGGAGTAAATATTTTTACACAGATTTTTAAAAATGGCGGGTAGCTGGTGTTTCCAATTCTCAAAATGAATTTCAAAAATGAAAATTCTGTCATTAATTACTCACTCTCATGTTGTTCCAAACCCGCAAGTCCTTCATTCACCTTTGGAACACAAATTAAGATATTTTTGATGAAATCCGAGAGGTTTTTGACCCTGAGTAGACAGTAATGCAACTAACTTGTTCAAGGTCCAGAAAGGAAGTAAGGACATCATTAAAATATCATTGGTTCAACCATAATGTTATGAAGCTACTAGAATACTTTTTGTGCGCAAAGAAAACACTTTATTCAACAATTTCCTGTCTTCCATGTCAGTCTTTGGCATGCGTTTCACAAAAGCAAAATGACGTATGCGTGTGGTTCTGCTGACGAAGGAGCCGGCCAGCCGACGTAGAACGTCCATCTCTCTCAATTCATTGTCTGTACAATCTGGTTCAAATTAGTAAGGCTGAGCAAAAAATTGCAAGTCATCCTCTCTGTCAAAATCTTCAGACTTGTTTGAAGCACACCCGGGTTCTGCGTCAGAACACGCATGCGTTGTGCTACTCTCGTGAACACGGGTCAAAGACTGACACGGAAGACAAGAAATTGTTGAATAAAGTAATTGCTTTTGTTCTCTTTGCACACAAAAAGTATTCTCATAGCTTCATAACATTACGGTTGAACAACTGATGTCACATGGACTGTCTAAGCAGGGTCAGAAAGCTCTCGGATTTCATCAAAAATATCTTAATTTGTGTTCTGAAGTCGAACAAAGGTCTTACGGGTTTGGAATGACTTGAGGGTGAGTAATCAATAGGCCTGCCCCTAATAGTCTACTAACCTTTAGTCGATGAGAATAGGCTTAGTCGACCAACATTTTATTAGTCGCTTAGTCGGAGGAAAAAAAAATCCACAGGAAGTGGCAAAATCACGCAGTCCATGACGGACAGATTGTTAAGGGCTGGTCTATGTGGTAACAGTACATTGGGCAGGAGATCCAAATGCTCGCCTCTCCTTCATTGACATCAAATATGGCTCATAATCTAAAAACTGTAAGTAGTTACAACTTTACATGGTCGCTCAGTCTAATGTTAACCGAAAAATGTGCGCTATTCAAGCATCTGTGCAGAGTGTGGAAGCTGAATAGCAGCACGCTCACTGCATGACAGACAAGAGATGCCAGTACGGTCACTTGCACTTAAAATACTCTGTCATTTTGGTCACACAGATAAAAGTAATACATCTTTCGAATCTGTAAAGGCTTGATGTCTATTTGTATGCACTCACAATAACAACAAACCATTGTGCTTTTGTAAAAATGAAAGCTAACAGGATGCACTTTCTGTCGTCTCAGTGTCGGTGAAACTCTGTGTATTCTTGCCTTACAAACATGAAAAATTATATCTATAGAGCGCGAAATGTCTACTTTTAAATGAACCAATTCAAATGGAAAACAGACATTCTCAGATTAAGTAATCCATATGAAACATGCATACAGGAGCATCCACTACTGCAGAGATGACAAGTCAGTGTTGCCGACTTAATTTTTTAGGCCGAAAAAAAAGCACTCGTTTATCAAAAAAATACATATTAAAACATTAATGCAGCCTCTTTACTGTTTTTCCCGACACATTCATAATCATTACTTCTGCCGGTGTGCTGTGGCAAGCTTCATGTTGGCGCTTTAACGCTTTAAATGGTTTATTAATAAACATGCGATTAGTCGACTAATGCTTAAAATGAACGACTACTAGTTGACCAGAAAAATCTTTAGTCAAGGGCAGCCCTACTAATCACTGACAGAATTTTCATTGTCTGTTTACTAGTACTTATAGCAGATATTAATGCTTAATTCTGCATGACCATATACCTAAACATAACAATTACCTTACTAACTATTAATAAGCAGCAAATTAGGAGTTTATTAAGGCAAAATTCATAGTTAATAGTTAGTTAATATTGACAGTTGGTCTCCAAACTAAAGTGTGACCAGCGTGTTCTTCGTATGATGACGGCTGGGCCTTGTATCTATTTCTAGGTCAGTCTGTTCAGAATACAACTACTGTGATGAACAGCCAAAAAATATAAAATATGTCCATGATTTTTTTGTTCACAAATGAGTGGTGTGGATTCTCAGCCAAGCTTGACACCAGTTGTTTTCACCTAAAATATTTGTGCTTAAATCCAATTCATCAGCAGCAGGCATGTTTAATACAGAAAAAAAACAAGAAATAAAAGCAAATTAGTGCCTTGAGAGCTAATTGGATGAAACCGCTGAAAACTGGAAAAGAATCAGTCAACCAGGAGAAGCCTTTGAATAAATATTCACTATAGTCATGTCTAATATTCCCCTGTTCTCTAAAAACTCATCTGCATTCAGATTCAAACAAGCTGACGTCAAAAACAGACGCCCGTCTGAATCTATATAATGGAGAAATAACATTTGAGACATTTGAAATAAACAACAGCTTAAATTTCAATCTGTTCCTCACAGAAATCATCATATGGCTTCAAAAAATATAGTGCACAGGTTGCATGGAAGTTGTTATTGTCCTTTCTGGAGATGGACAGCATGTGATGTTCAGTCGTTCACATACTTTTGGCCACAGTGTATTTGAACAGAAATTTCACAATGACAGAACTGGCTGTTCATTTTGTTCTGGTTTTAAGTGAAAGTGAAGCCAAAACGAGCAGAAGCCCTGAAAATAACACAGTTAATATAAGAAAACGGAAGGGTTTAAATGTTTGTACCTGCTTCATTCTGAAGGGCTGAGATTTAATCTGGGATTGAGAAAAGGAGAGAGGATGAGAGGAAAGGAGGGGTTAGGTCACATGCTTCAATCAGCAATCAATCAAATGTACACATAATAACATTATTTACAACAGATGCTAGTCTCATAGCATCCAACCTGCACGGATTTTACAGTACTGATTTGATAAAGCCAATCCAACGTCAATATTTTGCATAAAGGACGGACTGGCGAAGAGTTTGAACTGAAAACACACAGAACGAGAACAGAAGAAAATGACAGGATTTTATTTCCACGACTTCATGCCGAGAAGAAGTTGTTTAATTCCAAAACGGCCCCACCCTGATGGGCGAGTGTTTGAGCCGGGCGATAAGAGCGTAATTAGCGTGAGGGGCCGGGGAGGAGGAAACAGACGTGTTCGCTGAAGGAAGCGGTTCGCTGTGCTGATAAGAGCGGCCTCATTCAGCGCGCCATCCCAGCACTGCTGATGCTAATCCAGCCAGCCTTAGATAGCAGCAGCCTTTCACACCACGCAGAACAAAGCAGCGATGGGGGGACAGACCAGAGAGCGGATCAAATGACAGAGGCATGAAAGAGCAAAACAACAGAGCTGAAGGAAGGAGGGCAGAATATGAGGAGAGAAAACAGCGGCAGGGCTTGACTCAAGCAATGAAAATGGGGAAGAAGGACATAGGCGCAGGAATGGAGATTATGCTGGAGAGATGTGTAAATAGGTGCATTTAGGGATGACAAACTAGTGAGCATCGGTAATGGTCTGATCTGAGATAATTATGATTTCAATTATCTGATATTTGGCCGTTTTGAGATTATTGGCATGAGCTGTGGCCGATCTGGCAACAGAAATGTCTATCCAACAGCCAAAAAAAAGTTTGTATTGAAATGAGTAAATATTTTGTCAAATAAATGTTCATTTGATTGAGAAATGTTTAAATCATTAAAATTACACTTACACTACATTTTTTAAAGGTTTTGAATCACTCCATTGTATTCATTTGCTCAAAAATACAGTAAACTGCAATATTGTAATGTATTATTTCAATTTAAAATAATCGCTTTCAATGTAAATATATTTTATTTCTGTGATGAGAAAGCTGGATTGCTCCATTCTTCAGTGTCACATGATTCTTCAGAAATCATTTTAATATTCTGATTTGGTGCACAAGAAACACTTATCCACATTGAAAAGCTGTTGTGTTGCTTTATATATATGTGGTAAATATTTTGTCAGGATTCTCTGAAGAAGAGAAAGTTCAAAACATTTGTAACAAGTCTCTACTGCCACTTTTGATCAGTTTGATGTTTGCACAATAAAAGCATTAATTTCTTTCAAAACCTCCAAAAGTTTGGAAACGCCCTAGAAGAGAGGGTTTTGGACAATATTGGCATGAATCCTTTTTAATTTGTAATAATTTTGCACTGATAAGGGACAAACTGCGAAAACATATTTTATTACATAAACAGTTTATACATAGAAAAAACATAATTTTTCGATTCATCAAAAAATCCAGCATTAGCAGCTATTACAGCTCTGCATAATCTGGGCCTAAATTCATTGTATTCTAAACTTAATTGGCAATCGATTGTTGAAGCTGATCTTTTAAAAACCTGGGCCAAGTTTAAACCAGTAACCAGGCATCACAGCTGGCAAAGGGGCATGTCTGGGTATGTATATACTGCCATTATTATGTAATCAAAATGAAAATTATTATTGCTGGTCTTCTATGATAATGTTAAGTTACTTTAATGTATTTACACCAAAAAATGAAAAGGATTTATGCTGATATCATCCAAAACCACACTTTTTCTGTCTCTAGCCTTTTACAGAAATATTACACTTGAAAAACACTTTAGGGTTGCAACTTCTTTATATTTTAAAATTAAACAATATGTTATTTGAACATTTACACCTTCCTGAGCCATTAATGTAGCAATATTTGTTTTTAAAATAATTCTATAGAATTTAAGCCACAAATTTGCTCATCCCCATAGCCATGTACAGAGGAAAAGTGCTTTGTTTTGAGGTCAAAAACAGGTTTTTCCACCATTTAAAATACAGTAATGTATTTATAATGATCAAATATATGATGTAAATAGCATTAAAAAATCTAAATGCTGAATAAATATTATAAAATATATAATAAAAGTAGTGGTCCCCTGGAATTGTCACTGGTTAGGGCAAAAAATCGTTTATTTAAAAAAATAAAATTAAATAAAAAAATATATAATAAATAAATAAAAAAATAAAAATCACACTGATGACATCACTTGACTTCCTTTTTCCTACTTCCTAAAGATCTATTTTAGTTGTCAGAAATTTGACCATTTATTTCATGATTTCCTATGAAGCTTTTAGTTTAAGTCATTGGTTTGACCCACTTTATTGTTATGGAATGTAAAAAAAAAAAACTAGAATACAAATGGATGAAACTACTTCATTTAATGAGTATACCGTGTTTGAGAACATGTGGTTTGATACCTCGCAGCAGCCATTTTGTAAAATGCATCTTTCATGAAAACTGTCACTGGTGTTACCTTCCTTGTGGGTCACAACAGTGAAGATCAGTAAATCGTTTTTTTTGTACGTCACTGGTGATTCATTGTGTACTTTTCTGTAACTCTGACAACATGTGCTGGGAAAAAAAAAATAATAATAATTGCGAAATAATATTTCATAAAAACCTTTAATATTGCCAAAAAAGGTAATACCAGCAACATAAAAAGGGTACATGTGGTCTTTAAATAATTACACAAAAAGTTTTAAAAATAAATAATTAGGCTGTAATTTATATGTATTCATGAAGTAAAAAGGTAATCTAATTATTTCTGTAGAATGACTCATATACAGTAATTAAAATTCCATTTAAATCTGGAAAAACATTTTCAGTGACATTTTTATATTCATTTGACAGTTTTATAGTGGAATGGTGGAATTCACTTGTATCATATCAAACTTTATATTACCTGTTTTTTTCTCAACTGACAAAATAACATTAGCTACCATTGATGACATTAAAATTATCATCTTGTAATCAGCATGAGATTGTGACATTCTCTTCAGTGAGATGCGGTTTTATTCGCTGCGCCACCTGATTAGTTTACTAATCGATTATTTTGCTGATACATTCAACGCACTTGAGATAATTCACCCAAAAATGAAAATAACCCCATGATGTACTCACCCTCAAGCCATCCTAGGTGTATATGACTTTTTTCTTTCAGATGAATACAGTCGGAGTTATACTAAAAAATGTCCTGGCTCTTCCAAGCTTTATAATGGCAGCGAATGGCTGTTGAGATTTTGAAGTCCAATAAAGTGCATCCATCTATCATAAAAAGTGCTCCACATGGCTTCAGGGGATTAATAAAGGCCTTCTGAAGCGAATCAATGCGTTTGTGTAAGAAAAATATCCATATTTAAAACTTCATGAGTCCTAATCTCTAGCATTTGCTAACTGTCGTATGCACATTCATGAGACAGTGGCGTTCCAGCGAATGACGTAGGACGCAGGCATTGCGTAGCACAAGATCCAGTGAGAAAATGCTAGTTTTGCAAGTACGAGTTTTGTTTACAGCAAAGGAAAACCACTCTCCTTTTGGCTTATATTGAAATCCTCTGACATTGTTCTTTACAAATCCTAGAAATGTTTAGAGTACTTTTTATGATGGATGGATGCACTTTTTTGGACTTCAAAATTTCAACAGCCATTCACTGCCATTATAAAACTTTGAAGAACCAGGACGTTTTTTAATATACTCCAGCTGTTTTTGTCCGAAAGATGAAAGTCATATACACCTAAAAAGGCATGAGGATGAATAAATCATGGGGTATTTTCATTTTTGGATGAACTATCCCTTTAATTCTGTCTGAAGTCAAATATGCATTAAAAGGATCAAGAGGAAGCTTTAGGGTTTAAGCAGTGCAGGCAGAGACTGAACAGCTATATAGATGTAACATGCAACTAGCATCATAAGTGTATATGTGTGTGTATGTGTTTTGCATCTTTTATGCACAGATATAAACACAGACATACACACTGCTAAAGTTACCATAGAGGGGGATGTAGGAGAGGGAAGACCCTCAGTGGAGTCCTCTCTGATTACATCCTGATGGAGGTAGACAGTATGGATGAAAGAGAGGAAGAGGAAGAGAAAAACCAGAGGATAAAAGACAGTTACAGAACACACACCTTTAGTATGAACAGGGGAGAGGACTGACAGAGAGACTGGCATGAAACTCTAGAAACTCCATTAGGTCTTTAAAGGGAAATGTTACTGAAAACAAGAGCTTTTCAGGCCCGAAATCACATGGTTATAATGTCATAACCATAAGATATTCAAATATGATCTAGACCGTTTAGTAGCAGAGAGATTGTTATTCATTTGCAATGTAAAAATGATGGCCAATCATAAAGGTTTACATATAAATACACAGAATTAAACAGCTACTGTACCTTTAAGACTAAAATTAAGTGAGGATGAAAGAAAAAGGGTTGTTAAAAACTAAAAACATTTCTATACATTTTCAGGGAAAATGCTACAGGAACACAAAGCTGCTCTCTGTTAGTTTAGCGTGCAAGTTATAGCGTACAAGCCATAGGCTGTTTGTCACGAGGAGCTTAAAACAAAGCATGAAAAGAGTATCATGAGACATAAAGACATTATTGTGGCCATACAGACTAGCACTAAAACACGTGTCTGGCTGCAGTGACACTGAGGCGTTTAGTCATGTACTTACTAGTCCCAGACTGGGGTCCTTATGGAGTTTAGTAGCAGGGCGTGAGGGGGTGTGATGGGGGTTGCCAGGATATTGTCGGGGCAGGTGATAAACATGATGAGGGAAGTACGGCTATAGAGGATGAGAGAACAGACAAACACTCAGGATTCTGATGAATGAGGGTCAGGTGAGGGTCAGCGCCACATCAGGCATTCAATGAAGGGTCAAACATACATGACAGCCTATAAACAGACTGATGATTTATTATTATTTATTATTAAATATTTCACAAATTATTATTATTATTTGTAGTAGTAGTAGTAGTAGTAGTAGTAGTAGTAGCAGTGGTAGAATTATTACTATTTGTATTAGTAATCTTACTACTACTACTAGTAATAATAATTTTAATATTATTATTATGTCATCTATTTTTCATTTCTATTTTGTTAGTAAGAAGTAGCAGTAGTAATAACGGTAAAATTATGATGATTATTATTATTATTATTAATAAAAATCTTAATCCAACTTTTAATTAATAATTCATTATAACAGTATTATTAAGATGAATATTGTATCTAATATAATTTAAAAATATATATAATTATTATTATTATTATTATTATTATTATTATTACTACTATTATTATTATTATTATTAATAATAGTATTATTATTATTATACAATAATAATATAAAATTACTCAGTATTATATTTATTTGGGAATTATGTTTTTAATGATAAAATATAAATAATAATAATAATAATATGAATACAATTATTATTATTATTATTATTATTATTATTCATTATAATCATAATGTTAAATTACTATATTTTATTAAATATTCAGCCTAATAATGCTGAATAAATAATAATCTATTATTATGAACATTTAAATTATTATGATTCTTATGAATAATATTACTAAAACTACTTATTAATAACTGAATATTATTATTATTACTACTACTACTCCTACTAACGACTACTAATAATAACTATTATTATTATTATTATTATTATTACTACTACTGCTACTACCACTAATAATAATAATAATAATAATAATAATGCTAAATTGCTATATTGTATTAAATATTTTGCCTAATAATATTGACTAAACAATAACCCATTTATTGTTATGAGAATTGCTACTATTATTTACTACTGATAACTAAATCAAAGTTGAATATGATAAAATATAATAATTAAAACAAATAATGAATAGCAGTAGTAAGATTATTATCATCATTATTATTATTATTATTATTATTATTATTAATAATGTTATTCCTGCTGCCTACGTCTACTACTTCTAATAATAATTTATTAATACTAATGTTAATATTATCAACATGACATTTTATGAAACGTTATTATTATTACTACTACTACTACTACTACTACTACTACTACTACTACTACTACTAATAATAATAATAATAATAATATAAAATTACTCCGTATCCTGATTTATTTGGGAATTATGATTTTTTTTTTTTTAAACATGCCAGAAGGTTTTGTTCCTGCACCTATTTTACTATATAAAGATCACAGGTATGTTTCAGTAACTCCATAAACACAGGTGCACTCTGCATGAACACAGTAAGCAATGTCTCTGACTGATGTCTCACCCGGTTATAGAAGGGGTGCTGGGGTCCCGTAAGCCCACTGAAGTAGCTGCTGTGGGGCTGAGCGGCCGGCAGCACTCCAGCAGGAGGGAACGAGCCAGGGAAAGAGCCTGTGGGAGAGCAGGCCAAAGAGTGCTGCCCAAATGTGGAGTGCGGCCGTACTGAAACATCTTGCAGGGGCAGTGTGGGATAGCTGACTCCTCCAAGGTGCATCTGCTCTCGGGCATCTCTTACATCTGAAGGGAGGAGGGGAAAAGACACAGACAGAGAGAGACAGAGAGACACAGAGAGAGACACAGAGAGAGAGAGAGAGAGAGAGAGACAGAGAGAGAGAGAGAGAGAGAGAGAGAGAGAGAGAGAGAAAGTTAGATCCGAATCTTGGCCGGCACTTTAAAGGCATTCAAATCCTCCCACTCACAGTCGACTTCAGCCAAATGAAGCATTTATAGTAAGTTGCATGTGAGAAAAGAAAGGCCTCTGTGGTTTGATTCCCTTAGAAAAACACTGTTTTTTTTTCCCAACAGAAGCGGCGAAACGCACCTGGAAGAAATAAACGCGGCTCCCAATGAAATCCACGCTCGCTTTAGCGTCAAAGTCTCAAGGGCTGAAACATACGTCAGAATTTGTTTGGTTGGAAATAATATTTCTGAGTCACCCAGGCAGACCAAATAAAGCTGGCTGGGTGACTCAGAAAACGAGCAGCTCATCGGGCCTCAGTGATGTTTCATTTCCTGAGGTGAATACAATGGAGACCTTACTCATCTCTCTGGCCGCACAAAGGAACCTTTATTGCACAGTCCATTGTCACATTGCACCAAGCAACGTCTGCTGTCTCAAAGCACGGCACAGCTGACCACTATCATGTGATGAGATAATATCATCTCTCATATTTGCAACGAATTAGACAAATCCACAGATATATTTAGCACCTCCTGTGCATTTGCTTACCTATAATCAGCGACACAAATAGCTAAATCTAAGAAATGCCAGGAGACTTCCTCAAAATATAAAAATTAGTCTTTAAGACAAACATCAAGCTAGAAATTCCTGTAAATATAACATTTTGTCAGTTAGTGTTGACTGCCAACTTGCTTGCCACCAGAAAAAGCTCTACTGTTTTGGCAAGTTTGTATGAATTCCAGCTTTATATAAAAACTATTTATAGCTAGACAAATGTGTTTGGGTTTGTACCTGCGATGATCTCTCTTAGTTTGGGATCCAGGTTGACAGTACAAGGCAGGAACATCTCCACATCACGAGCGGTGAGAACAGGGGTGTGCGATGAGAGAAACACCTCGAAACTACGAATATCACCATCGATCTCCAACAGAGGCTCCACATCTTTAGTGGTGGGGATGTTTTTAGAAATCCTGGAAAGAGATGGTGACAATTAACACACAGAAATGGTACACCAGTTTCAGAAAATCAACAGGTTTTGGCTAATTTTCCACAGATATTTAACATGTGGGTGAATAAAATGCAAATAAACATATATTAACCCTCTGGTG
>JAHKKF010526728.1:0-20842 GCA_019740295.1 Labeo calbasu
AAAAAAAAAACTGATATTTTTACAGAAATGCGAGTTTATATCTCACAATTCTGACATCATTTCTCTGAATTGTGAGTTTATATCTTGGAATTCTGACTTTATAACTCACAATTGTGAGTTCATATTGCGCAATTGCACCTTTATTTCTCAGAATTGCGAGTTTATATCACACAATTCTGAGAAAAAAAAGTCAGAATTGTGAGGTAACAAGTCACGATAACCTTTTTTACAAATTTTTTATTCAGTGGCGGAAACGGGCTTTCATAGTACTATGTGCGGCTAAATACAAAATGAAAAACCTAGCAGAAAACTTGGAAGCCAGTTTGACATCAGGCCTACGTGACGACTATATATTATATTTAGCATGAAACCTATTTGTAGGATCAGTGAATTTAACAGAGGCACGTTAAAATATGTAATTAAAATACTTACTCTTTTCCATGATTGCATAGTGTTTTCTGGATACCATGAGGCACACTGACCAACCCTTTAATTAGATGGTCTCCTACAATCCTCTCTGCTTCTGCTGCCATCCCCAGCACAGCCTTTCCAAAGCCCACCAGATAAAGGTTATTTGTAAGTGTGAAACTCTGTCCACCCACAAGTAGTTTGTCTCCATGTCGCTCCAGACTTCTGCGGACCACTATGTTTGGCTGCACACCTTCAACCGCCGCAGAAAACACACCCCGGGCTCGCGTGTCTAATGACGACATACTGCGAGAGCACAGTGATGCTAAACTGACCCGCAGTTGGTGCTGCAGGTGAAGTGAACGTGAGCGAGCGAGAATCCGAGCCATAAAGCAATCAAATGATCCACATCAGATGAAGAGAGCCACTTAATACCTGAGAGGAGAAAGAGATATTAAACAGACAGATTAATATTACTGAATATCATTGAAAAAAAAAAACACTGACCAACAAATGTTATGTTTTGAAGAAACCAGTAATTAAAGCGTTCCTCACATCAGTATAACACACTGACAAAACAAGCATGAAAATTGGAGATTTAATGTTATCCAAATTTACTCTGGTGATATCTAATCTCCTTAATGCTATATTCTGGAAACATTTTTCTGATATAAACAGCTGTAGACTGGTACATTTTGGGACTGAGGCTAACAACTTCTGACAGTTTCCCAAGTTGGGAGAATTTATCTTAAAATATTGGCAGATATAAATGATTGTCACTAATTATAAAATGTGTCATATTTTTATAATTTTATAAGTGGAAAAAAAAACCTATTTACAAGACAGCAAATTGTAGTCACCTAGAAACAAAGTGAATACAAAATACACATTTTCTATCACAACAACAGTGTCCCCTGAGATCCTTTTCAAACACCATCCTTATACAACCTTTACAGTTTATGAGAACGTACCTGCACACTGTTCCTGGTAATCCTGAAGCTCTTTTAAGAAACATTTGAGAACTGCATTACATTAGAGCCTGTGTACTGAGTGAGTAATGATTGACTACAGTTGACCATAGGGCAGAGAGAGGTTTTCGAGCTGGTCAGTTGCAAGATGTTTGTGCCTTCATCAAGAGTTATTCCCAAAACAGTAGGAGGAGCTGCCACAATAGCCTTGTGACACTTAAGTTAAAGTCCAGTAATGGGGGTGATACTTATATTTACGCAAAAATGCACCACCCTTACAGACTGCACTGAAAACACACATTTTCCACAGAAATGACATCAAACCATTATTGTTTACATTGAATTTTCCTCCATACTCCAACTTGTGGTCAACTTCCGCCATAGAAAACAACATAACGTTTTAGCCTCATTTTTATGTGTATCAGTCATGTCAGCTTTACACATTCATAATTCTAACGCCCCCTTTCTCCCTTTCTCTGCTTGTTGTGAACGAAATCGACTCACATGTCGAAAGGCCCCTTCTCGATCAACAGATCATAGTTCACGAACGAAATGTCAGTTCCGCTCCAAATCGGTGTTTTTAATGAATCTTTTAAATGAACGAATTGTTTAAAACCCGACTCGTTCAGTCAAGGGAGGGCGGGAGTTTGGTAATCTAACCAATGAAAAGCTCCTTCACAGCCCACTCTCGAATGCTATTGGCTGGAACTACAGTCAAGGCAGGAAAACGAGTCAGTAGACATCAAGAACGATTCATTCTCTTAAAAGAGTCATTTACGAGCACACAAACCTGACGTTTGTTTTGCAGAAGTGAAATTATCAACCGAATTTTAGCGCATTATCAGTATTTTACATGAACACATTTAATTAGCAAGTTTATTAACCACTGACAATGGCAGTGCACATCTTGAATGTTTACTATTAACACACCGGAGTTTCCAAGTTTACAGCGACCATTATTACACTTTATTAGAAAGCTGGAAATTAGAACTGAATGAAACGCAACATTATGCTACTTCAGCACTACAATGCTAATATGCTGTGTGTATAAAGTCTTCTAAAGAAGCAATGACATATTTTCTTCAGAAGGTGGCAGTAAGTCAGCTAATATAAACTAAACCCATGGCAACATACATTTGTAACATCCATAACACGTGAAATTGCACACTAAAGTGTGTACAAATTTAGTTATACTTCACAGTTATACTATTTTTGTGTTACCAAACAGCAGAGGTGACACGTCATACTGTGTATGACATCATTCTTCCTGTTATCAGTGTCTCCCAGCTCCATCTGTTACTCCCACCCCTGGGGAGAAGAGTACAGTGCAACATCACAAGCTCTCATTTACAAGTACCAAACATTTTCATTGTGCAGGAAATTTGTAAACATAATGTGTTTTCATGACTTAAAACCTGCATTCTAATTCACTGTTTATATCTCAAATGTTCATGGACCCTTATGTTTTTATTACAAGCCAGAAAACAATTTTCCCCCAAAAAATGAAAATTCTGTCATCATTCACTTCTCCTCATGTTTTTCCAAACCTGTAGTGCATTTCTTTCCTTTGTGGGAAGAAGATATTTCAAAGAATGTCGAGAATGTCCAAACAGTTTCAGGCCCCATTGACTTTTATAGAATTTTTGGTCTATTTGTTTCTTCAAAATATCTTTTTTTGTGCTGTCATCCATCACTATCCATTTATAAGAAGTCAACAGTAATCGCTTCAGTCAGCAAGAAATGAATATTCTACAAGCATGTATATTCTTTAAGCTAATTTTTCACATTTATTATGCCATAATTTGTCATTTTTATATTGCTTTATAAAATGCACTAGCATATTTTTTTATACAGTGCCTTGCAAAAGTATTCATACTTCATTTCATTTTTTTTTTCACATTTTGTGTTGCAGCTTTAAATTACTTTTTTTTCCACATCAGTCTACACGCCATACACCAAAATGACAAAGCAAAAAAAAAATAGTTTTTTGCAAATTTATTACAAATAAATGAATAAGTGTTTATACCCTTTTCTGGGACACTTGAAATTGAGCTCAGGAGCATTCATATTGCTTGTAGATGCTACTACATTTCGAGTGAAGGTAACCTCTGGAAAAATTCATTTGAATGAGTATAATTTGGAAAGGCACACACCTCTCAAAGACAGGATTTCATGAAGGCACAGATCTGGGGTTCAAAAAAAGTGGAATGGAAGACGTTTGGAACAACTAGGATTCTTCCTAGAGCTGACCTCCTGGCCAAATTGAGCAATTGATGGAGAAAGGGCCTTGGTTAGACTAGTGTGGGGCTTTTTTTCAGCTGCAGTGACTGATTGTCTCGTCAGAGGAGAAGGAAAACTCAATTGCACCAAAAACCCAGTCCAGAGCATTCAGAGCTTCAGACTGGGCAGAAAGTTCACATTCCAACAGGACAATAACCCTAAGCACACAGCGAGTGTGGCTTATAGACAACTCTTTGAATGTCCTTGAGTGGCCCAGCCACAGGCTTACCTTGAACACAAACAAATATTTCTGGAGAAACCTGAAAATGTCTGTCAGCCCCCATCCAAGCTGACAGAGCTTGAGAGGCAAAGATGTGCAAAACTTCATATGTGCATCATGCCTAAAAAGAAAGTTGAGTTAAGGGTATGAATACTTATGCAATGTACTTATTTCAGTGTTTCACTTTTAATAAATTTGCAAAGCTCTCACAAATCTGTTTTCTGCTTTGTCATTATTGTGAATGAAGTGTAGAGCGATGTGGAAAAAAAGCATTTTAAAGCAGTGTAACATAAGGCTGCAACATAACAAAACAAAAAAAACAATGAAGGGGTATGAATACTTTTGCAAGGCACTGTATGCAACCAAAATTTGATGGACGCCTTTAAAACCTCACGGACACAAAGCTAGTTGACAGTGCTGTTCTCTTTTGTTTGCGTTGCAGTTCTGTCATGTTTGTTTGTTGTACTATCTATTGCAGCACTTTTTTGTGTTGTCATGGATAATTGATGTACAGAAGGCTACGTAATTCTCAGGTGGCTGCAGATAGCAGATGGGAAGAGGTCACTCTGCTGGCTGATATTTCCCTTCTGCAGCACCAGTGACCCTCTATCATTCTCTATGCGTATACTTTCCCGTCCTCGTGGCAATCATATGCTCCGTTATTTTATAAAGGGCTCACATTTGGCTACTGTGTAGGGTAAGCCAATGGAAGTTTTCCATCAGTGATCACTTACTCACCTGAGGCCTGAGAGGAACACAATGAGAGGATGATGGACTGGAACGACAACTGTACAGATATGATAGCATAGAGCTGGCAGGTGACTTTCAGTGCATACTAAGAGAGGCTGCGATTTATGAATACTCAGCAATAAGGAACATGATTTGCATGACTAGAGGGTATCTGGCATCAGTACAGGGGACAAGCTTAACTCTCTGAGGTGGCTGAACTCTCACTTTCAGTAAGTGACTAAGATGAATCGCTTTACTGTGTGCAATTAGATCTTCTCACTTTTTCATTAAAGCCAATATGGGGAATAATGGTAAATGGAGAAGATGGAAACAGAATTAGCAAGCTCGAATACTTTATCATATTCCGTTGCACATTCATCGCCGAGGTTTTTTCCCGATTGCACCATCGCTCTTGTTATTCCATTAGAGCAAAAACAAAGAGAAATCACTCTTTCTCATAACCGTATTTGGCTCGTGAGTGGCCATCTTATTGCCTTTGTGCTTTAAATATCCTGAAGCTTCTGGCTGTGATCTACATTCATATTTTATGCAGAATATGCATGAAGCAAAGTTCTTTGATGCTTTGTGTCTGGGGTTCTGATCGTGGAATATGTTCATTTGAATGACAGTCTAAAAGTCATATGCTCACAGTTATTATGCATGCACTGAGGTTTATGTATAGAGATTTTACAATGACGAGATAAAACAAATAAACCTTGACATGAAAGCATCATGCACCTATTTTAATATTTTAGTAAACCAAAAAAATTGCAGCTCAGCTTGATGGCCAGTGATCATGCATTGTTGTTATATGGAAAAAATAGATTTTATCATCTTTTTAGTTTGTTTCTTGACGGAACAGATCTGTTACGCTGCTGAATTGCAAAGCAAGTACAGGAAATTGCTACTGCCAACATATGCTGATACAGTGCGGTAAGTATTTAAGACATACTGCTGCTGCACAAATAGCATACAACTTAATATATGTATAACCTGTAATACATAAATATAACCTGTAGCAAATCTATACAGGTGGAGCTGGGGAGATGGAGGGTTTTAGAGGAGCTCTGAACATGTGCCGTGAAATGCTCTAGTGAATGTTAACCAGCCATTTAAATATAAAGCAGCAAGCTCATTGGCTGCATATGCAACATGAACCAATCAGTTTGTGCCAAGTAGTTTAACACTGTTAATATCATTGGTTTGCGATAACAACCCCTCAGCCTGCGCCATCTAGAGTTTCATAACAGAACTTGGCATTTAGACATCCCTGCACAAACAAACAAAGAAACAAATAAATAAAACATTTTAGACACACTCTTCTATTTCTCAAAAACCACATGATATGAAAATGTGAGGGTTCACCATTTTTTTCCTATCAACGAATTACATGTGAACCCGCTGCCACGGAATGAAACCCGCAAACCCACAAACCATGTCATGCTGTTCCCTGTCAGTTAGCTGCTTTTGCAGCGCCTCACAGAACAAAAGGGATTTCACAGACTTCCTGTCTCTCTTCATTACCTTAAAAGGCTGATTATTATTGCGACTATGCCTTTGCCAATTATTCCAGCTTCTCGGAAAGCCCACCTACAGTGACTCTCCCGAAGTTCCTCACAAGGCCTCAGGTTTTTAGCCTCTGAAGCATGGGGAGTGACAGCTTAGTGTTTTCACAATAAACAGACTCAATAGAAGAATCCATGTGTCTTGTAATGAAACAGACAGATGGACACAGACAAAAGAGAAATATGTGGATAATTTGGAAATGGGACAAGCTGAAGGAAGAAAGAACGAAAAACACATTGGTGATCTAATTGATTTTTAGTTCAATTTAAAAAAAAAACCCTTACAGTTATAGTAAAGATTAGTCTTTCTAGAGGAAATATAATGAATTCATTGGGCAACTGCATGCAGGTAAATCGGAGTGTTCTCCATGGGGCAGCTTCCAGTGCTCTGCTGCTAGGCAACTGCCTGGGCACTATGTGACTCTTCACATGACAGCATTTCTTCTGAAGCAATTAGGACAAATTCGGAACGTTCAGCTGTTTCCTAAGTGCCCATTGTTTTTAATCATGAATCTACTATTGCAGACGTAGGCTAATTTTCCTTCAGCCTAGACTGGGTTTGGCAATTCAGTATATCCAAATTAATACTTTAAGAATTATAGGCACTGGCTTATGTTCTCTGTTATGGTAGTAAATAAATAAATTAATTAAGGCTGGCAATTAATCGCATACATAATACGTTTTCCTAATATATGTGTGTGTACCGTGTGTAATTATTATGTATATATTAATACAAGCACATTCATGTACATATTTAAGAAATATTTACAAGCATATGTATTTATTATAATTTTTATAAAATTTATATTATATATAAATAAAAATATTTGGTACATAAATAACATATTTCTCTTACATATATACATTAATTTGTATTTACACATACATATTAATTACACACAGTACACACATATATATTAGGCATCTCAAACTTGTATTTTGTATGCGATTAATCGCGATTAATCGTTTGCCAGCCCTAAAATTAATAAATAATTTTAGACTTTAAAACATTTCTTATGCTCACCAAGACTGCATTTATTTGATAATAAATAAAGTAAAAACACTAATATTGTGAAATATATTTACAATAAAAAAAAAAAAAAAAATAAAAAAAAAAAAAAAACGCTATTATTTTAATATATTTTCAAATGTAATTTATTCCTCTTTTTCAGCAGCCATTACTCAGTGCCACATGATCCTTCAGGAATCATTTTAATATGCTGATTTGGTGAGCCCAAAACATTTCTTATTATTAATGTTGAAAACTATGGAAGCCTGTTTATAAAAAATAGAAGAAAGGCAATTGCGACTTTTTATCCCACAATTTTGACTGTTTACATCGAGCAATTCTGACTTTTTTCTCAGAATTTTGAGATATAAATTAGCAATCATAAGCTATAAATTCATAATTGTGAGATATAAACTCGCAAATCTGATGTTTTTCTCAGAATTGCGTATAGAGTGTTTTCATAATGCGCCATCAATCAGCCATATTGGGAGCACTGAATTTAAACAATGCCACTGAACGAAACTCACATATTTTGCTGATTATTGCTGCTAAAAATGGTCAATTATTGCCATGTTTTGACCTGTACTAATCGATCAGACCGGCAAAAATCATTTGGAGTATTATAGACTGCCAGAAGTTATAACAAATGAAAGAGAAGAGTGCAAAAAACTGTCAGAGGAACAAAAGGTGTTTGTGGTTGCCCAGTCTGAACCAGGATTTCCAGGGGAGGAATCTGGACAACATTCGTGTTTGTTTTTATCATTTCCGGTCTGGTAGGTGAAATATTAGGCTAATATCTTAATACTGCTCGTTTGTCAAAATATCACAGCCTTTCCTGCTCACTAAGTCCTTCTCTATAAGATTTAGCAGCTTCCGCACATTTTTTCCGTGGTTAAGACAGCATAAATTAGTACATTAACAGTGCAATCCATGCTGTTGTTTACATCTGAGTATCTCTAATATGGCAGGCATCTGGGTTACTGACCAAACCGTGCAATTCTGACTTTATAACTCGCAATTCTGAGAACATCAATCTTTCCCCCCCTCAAAATTGGACTTTATAACTTACAATTGCAAGTTGATACCTCTCTTGCAAGTTTATATGTCTTCTGAGACAAAAAAAGTCCTTTTATTACATTTTTTATGCAGTGGCAGAAACAGCCTCCCATAGAAAACAGCTGTGCTGCTTAAAATTTTGTAGAAACCGTGATCCTTTTTTTTTTCAGTGACTATAAAATTTAAAAGAACAGCATGTATTGAAATCTTGTAATATTATAAATGTCTCTACTGTCACTTTTGGTTGACTTAATGGATCTTTGTTGAATAAAAGTATTAGTTTCTTGTTTATTAATTCGATATTGTACTCATAATTGTTTTTAATATGCTGAGTAAGCTCTTTGCTCTCTTTCAGGAAAGGTTCAGGAAACCTCAAATCAGTTAATGTACTTTTCTTTTAAACAATGCACAGGTGTGTCAGTTATCTGCTGTATTTTTACTGTAATTGCCGGAAATGTGGTTTTTGCATGCATGATTTTGAATGCGAAATGACATTTCACAATAATGACGACAACACATTATTTCTTTTGAGTATCAACCACATCCCGTTTCCTGTTCACCTTCTTTAAGCATAACCCTTGTTGTCTTCTAAGAATGGGCAATTCCATTACTCTGCACTACTGAGTGACAGAAACAGAGATATATAGCGATTACCGCGCTTGTGTGTGCAGGAAGAGTGTTGCCCATTTATGGACCTTTAGAAGTGAAGTGCTGAAGCAGCAAGTTGTAAATAATTAAATTTGATTTATATGCATAATTTGGCTTGTTCTTCAAAATTGTCAGCCAGTTTCGAGGTAAACAAAGAAAGTAAAGATGATGCTAAAATATTATCAGAATGACTCTTGAGACAGTGAGTCTACTGGTGCTGCTGTAAAAGATGCTTGAAAAGACACAAATCTCTCACAAGTCTGTTTTAGTGATTCCAGCCTTTTCAAGCTAGGAAAAAATGAAAGTGAGCTTCTCATGACCTTTGACCAAAGCAGTTAAGCTTAACCTGAGTGGCATGATAGAAAATCAGCCCACATACACTCCCCATAGTCTGAAACCAATCACATTCACCTCTGTATTCATAGACTGTGTCCTCTTTGACAGTTTTACTGTCTCTTAATGATTAAATGGGATCTAAATCCTGTTTAGGCGAACAGAAACTGAAATAACTCAGGCCGTAATGATGTTTAAGAACATCCTCTTTGCTTTCAAAGTAGCACACATCTATTTACAAGTAATGCAAATGATGTCAGTGTGAATATATTGTGACAGCAGTATCATGTGAATGTAAATCAACCTATATCCTAATGCTATAAAACAAATCAACTTTGCCGAGTCAAATTTACAGATGCATTATTTAACGTGACTTACCTTTGAATGTTTTCTTGGTTTTTTGTAACTTGATTTTCATAACTATTCCAAAAAAAGAAAAAGGTTAGGATGTAAAACATTGCAAGTATTGTATTTTTTGTAAAATGTGAACTACGTATGGGTCATTTTAGGTTTTTAAGGATGTTTCCTGCAGTCAGATGTAATAATTTAACATCATCTTCACCAGAGGGGTCCAATGCTGTGGCAGCATAATTACTGTTATCAGGGCCTCCCGTCTGGGTCGAGTGAGACACAAACCCAGGGGTGCACAATCAGCCAGAAAACACAGATTCATCTGCAAGACACACACACACATGTCACTCTCTAGAGAGCATATCTAGCAAATCATTGGTTAAACATTCGCTGCCTGCCTGTTTTTCTTTTTTTATTCTGAACATCTCAAGGATTCCAGAGCTTTATCCTCCTCCATCTTTGAATAACTCTGTGGGATTAACTGTGATAAAACTACAAAGAACATGAAACATTTCTTTCTTCTTCATCTATTCACAAGACTGATGGCTTAATCCATTGTATGAAGCAAGCGAACCCTAAAGATTTTTCAGTCAACATAACACATTTAGAAGAGCCCCCCGCATAGCCTTGTGTTTTTTACTGGGTTTGCATTAGAATATTTTCTGGATCTTATTACCAGACCACTTTATTAGGCTGGGGCTCATGCACAAAAGAATGGATTTCCACATAAGCTTCAATTTCTATCTAGGCATTCCTATCTAGGAATAATAGTGGGGAAAAAAGAAATCAATGTATTCTAGTTGACTAATCAAAATGAGTTTAAAACATGCAGGACAGCAAAGTAATATTTTCCTCAGCGCTGTGTATTGACTCAGCTGTGGTTCCTCAATTAATGTGATGCCATCAATAAGAACAGCAGGACGCAGCTGCAAAATTCCACAGCATTCCATGCCTGCCTTATTTCATCATCTATCAACTTGTTACAACCAAACTGTCTAATTGGCAAACCAATATGTGTGTAATATAACAATACAGCATAATGTAACAATATGAATCAACATTTTGACTGAATTTGCACATACACATCACCTGACTAAAGTATTAATGCATATCACACAGTATATGTGACACTGGACCACAAAATCAGTCATAAGAATCCACTTTTTGAAATTACACTAAATAAATAAGCTTTCCATTGAAGTATGGTTTGTTAGGATAGGACAACATTTGGCCGAGATACAGCTATTTGAAAATCTGGAATCTGAGGGTGCAAAAAAATCTAAATACTGAGAAAATCGCCTTTAAATTTGTCCAGATGAAGTTCTTAGCAATGCATATTACTAATCAAAAATTACATTTTGATATATTTACAGGAGGAAATTTACAAAATATCTTCATGGAACATGATCTTTATGTAATATCCTAATCATCTTTGGCATAAAAGACAAAATTGATCATACAGTGTATTTTTTGCTACAAATATACTCGTGCTACTTAAGACTGGTTTTGTGGTCCAGGGTCTGTAGATTTGCATTAGTGTTATTTTAGTATCATTTCTATACTATTGTAGTTACATTCATATTTTTAATTAGCGTTTATTTTTTTTTATTTTAGCTCACGTTTTTAGTAATTTTGTTGTGCTTTCACGTTTTTCATGTAATAATTGCACTTTATTTTATTTCACTTTCTTTCAATAAAAATTGGTTGTTTCTGTTTTTTAATTTTAAAAAATGTTAATTCTTAAAAGGATTGTTCACCCTCTCGTGAACGCACGGCGGAGACTGACACGCAAGAGAAGACATAGTCGAATAAAGTCCTTATTTTTGTTTCCTTTGCGCACAAAAAGTATTCTTGTAGCTTCATAACATTATGGTTAAACCACTGATGTCACATGGACTATTTTAACGATGTCCTTACTACCTTTTTGGGCCTTGAACGCGTCAGTTACATTGCTGTCTTTGCAGAGTCAGAAACCTCTCTGATTTCATCAAAAATATCTTAATTTGTGTTCCAAAGATGAACAAAGGTCTTACGGGTTTAGAATGACATGAGGGTGAGTAATTAATGACAGAATTTTTATTTTTGGGTGAACTATCCCTTTAAATCTTGCGAGGGGAAGCTAGAGTCAAAGTCAACATAAGGTCACACATAAATGCTTACTGGAATGTCAGGAAATGCTGATACTGCAAATGTGTCCTCCTCTGAAACATGCATCACAACACAGGTAGAATTTGCTTTCTGTCTGTAAAACACATTAACACCCTTAATTAGCTCATATTTTCATACTCAGTCACACAAACGGTTAAAGAAACCAAAAAGAAGAAGCAAACCCTTAAGAGAGCCCTTTCTTCGTTTAAACCGTCACCATTTCTGCAGAAATTAGGTCAACAGAAGTGTGATGGATTGGGGCTGCCTTTGATGCTGTCCTTTAACCCATAAATACTGCATTGAGGGTGGGAGAAGATATAGCTGCTCGTGGTGGAGAGGGACGACTGGAAGCGAGAGGTGAGGATTGATGGCTTTTCTCTGCAACATGGCACTTTTATTGTCCAGGGACACCTGATAAGGGCCAGAGGTTCCCTCCGTCCCATAATCATGTTGTTCCACAGATACCACAGATACCACATTGTCTCATTTGAGCAGGAAGTGAGAATCTGCCATGGTCAGATCATCTGTGCTCTTACAGGCTGCATCCATTCATCAGAGCTGTCTTCAAATGTCAACGCTGAAGGAAAGTCAAGAAGCATCTGTTCTGTCTAAGCAACTCACTTAATTCTCATTATGCGCAGGTCTGGAGTTAAAAATGAAATATTTTGCTTAAATATGGCTTGTGACATTATCAAATTCAGCATGAATGCATCAAATTAACATGGTTCAGAAAGTCTCAAATGCTTATTTTCTCTCATTTGAAATGTAAAAATGAGCTTGAGCTGTATCGGGGTAGAGTACAGACAAATGCCTGATTAATCTCAGAGTACTGGCTGGGAAACTAAAAACACACCGCAAGCCAATTGAAACTGTTAATTAGGTCCTAAGAGAAATCTCTTCTAGTGCAAAATCACAGCGTACAATTCATACATTTAACAAATAATTAACAATGCTGGAATATTTTTTCTTGAAGATATCTGTGAGATTTGCTTCTCACATTTATTTTTAACCCATATCACTTCATCCTCACAGCTAGAAACATTCACAGGAATTCACAGGAATAAAAGATTAAAATATAAAAAAAGTTAGGCTGATAGGCTGTATTTATTTGACAATAAAAAAGCATTATGAAATATTATTACAATTTAATTGAGCTGTTTTATATTTTAATATATTTTAAAATGTAATTTATTCCTGTGAGGGCAAAGCTGAATTTTACAAGTTACTACTCCTGTCTTCAACAAGACATCAGCCTTCAGAAATTAAGAATTAAATAATTAAATACAGTCTTTAGAAATTTTAAATATTACATAAATATATTGCAAAATATGTAATAATATTATATATATATATATATATATATATATAATATTCATGATTTATAACATAATATATAATATTTTTTTTATTTATTATAAAACTATCCACCTTTTTTTCAGGTAAAAACAGGCACAGACATTTGTACATTTTATGGGTCAGGATTCTGGTCTCACCCACGCCCAGCTTTTTTTAGCTGTTCAAAACAGCTGATTTTGCTACTTGATATTGCAAACTGGTGTGTCTTACCATATTATTTTAATGTATTATCTTTATTATGAACACACTGGTTTGTAGTACAGTTTCTACCGTTTACGGCACGTTGTTCTGCTTCTTATTATTTCCCTATAGCGGATAAATCTGGAAGCCTCACCCATACGCTTACTTCCACGTTGAAGAAAAGGTGGATAATATAGAGCTATACAAGCACTCACGACTGTGCCATACTGTGAATATACTCACGACTAAAGGGTGTTGTTAGGTACAAAGCACAGATGGACTGTCATGAGACAGAAAGACAGAGAGAGAGAAGGACAGGTGCACTCTCTGCAGGAAGTCATGGAGGTCCACAGTATGAGTGTGAAGTCCCACTGCAACAGAATAAACATCACTCTGTAAAGATGAAACTCTCACAGTCAGCGTCCGCTGTTGAGTAATACCAAACCCACCCTTTCATCCACACTCTTTCATCGTAGCAGAGGTTATGTTGACACATGGGTTAGAGATGTCCCTCGATCCATCTCTCTGCCACTGTTTCCGTTTCTCTCTTCTCAGTCTCGCTTTCAAAAAAAGATGCTTTAAACAACAAAAACAGGAAGCTCTTGGTTATTACACAACACTCAGAAGCTCAAAATAAAGCTTTCATGCCCTAACCTTAGGTTAAATTAAGATTTTTTTTGTAGATAAAAAAATATATGTATATATATATTATATGTAAAATGTATATTTTTACAGACTGCTGAAAGCTACCCAAAAGAGTAGCAAATTAAAACCGCAAATCAAAGAAACAAATAGTCTCCAGGCAGCGAAACACGGATTTGCAGTTATCAATTCATGTTAATATGTTTAATTGTGCAGTAAAATCATATCCTATATATTGTATTGTAGTATATCATATTGACAAGTCATCAACTAAATATTTACCATCTTAAATTCTGCACAACTGGATATTTTAAATAAACACTGACAAAAACTAGTTACGTTTTTCAGCTGGACGACATGACGAGATATATATATATCATTGATATAAGTGATCACCGGGGTTTAGACCAACCTATTTTGTATTTGCAAAATGAGTTCACAGGCAAATTTGCTTTATTTATTTTCCCCAGCGTGAAAATCAGACACATATACGTGTTAGAAAACACAATTTCTGGCTGCATCAATATCTATTGACCACTGGATATTTGTTAAGTTGTTAGGAACCTTATATCAGGCTCAGCAACCTTGGTTTAAACTGATTATCGTTTGTTTTACTCGCGTTTTTGTATTCGCAACAAGAAACAGGTGAATAAAGATTAACAATGTTTAACGTTCAGAAATGATGAAATACGTCCCTAGCATAGTTGCATTGTGATTATTGTCAAACTTTAAAATTAGATGATTTTTAATTAATAAAAAACCCATTATATTATTTGAAAAAGTTATTAATTTTATTGTATACACAATATATTTCAGTTTGTCTTGAATATTGTTTTTTTCATTAGATCAGATAACATTTAAATCTGTCATATGGTCATGTTCCAGTGTACCCCACCTATGGGGCATGTTGTCACATTTCACTTCCATTCTTTTGAGGTAAATAACGAAAAATGTTTACACTGTCATTATGATACAAAGCCACATATTTGTACTAGACAAGTGCAAAATTAATGTGGAAGAAGGAAGTCAAAAACTGTTAGGTTGTGCTCCCTACACCTCAATCGCATCTTCTGAGCAAATGGAAAATTTTAAACTCCAGCAGAAAATTCGCATGTTGCGTTGTTGCACAAGCCAGTCAGCGAAGGGTTTTTTGACACATTTAATTTATTAAATTACATTTAATAACAGAAAATGAAAAAGAGCCTCAGTCTGGTGTGTGCAAATCAAACGCAAAGCCAATTTACTCGCTCTAGTTTACATGCATGATGTTTTTTGCGTCACTCACACAAATAAAAACATAAAAACACGTTTTTTTTTTTTTTAATTCTGATACAACCGGACTCTTTGCTGACTGGCTTGGGGACAACGCATCATGCTAATTTTCCATTCCAGTTGAAATTTTTGAAAATTTTGAAGACGCGATTGAGGCGTATATCACGCTTTCGCGGCAATCAAATAATTTGGTGTGAACACTAGGGCTGGGAATCAATTCCAAAAAGAATCGATTCCTCGATTCCGAGGCGTTGGGAATGGAGAGTCGACTCAAAAGGTCGGAATCGATTCCATCAGGGGGAATCGACTCCCCATTCAGAGCTTTTTTCAGTTAAAAAAAAAACGTATATATGGGCGCCTCTCAAACGACCGGCTGCATCATACGAAGGCTGCACATTTCGGTTGCTGTCATCAAACGTCGCTGAATGTCGATTCACGAGAAAATAAACTGAATGAAAAGAGTCGGTACTGAGCACGTCTGAGTTTGAGGATGCAGCCTTCCGTTAAGCACTTATTAATTTGCCTCTTGCTCGCTAATAGTGATTAGAAGTCTGATTCGTTTCCACAAAAAGGTCCTTTCGGATAGATCGTTTTAATGAGCCAGTTAAAAAATGATTCAGAAGTTATTTTACAGTCTAACTGGCTTATATTATCCACATGAGCGCTGCACAACAATTGATCATGACGTGATCGAGGGTATTGGTCCTATTTAATGCTATTTTTAAGCTTTCTATCAGGCTGTGAAAATCATGAAAGAAGCTAAGTGGCCGAGAGCGCGCCTGACTGACAGATAAACCACGTGCTCTTATTTCAGTGTTGTTGTTAATGTTCTGGTTATTCCGTTTCAGTGTACAGTTTGTTAATTTTGTGCAACGCATACGGTTAAGGTAAACATCATTCAGCTGAACTGTACACATGTCTTGTTTCATTTATGCAATAAACGCATGTTCACTGCTCAGCCGTGGGCTATGACTAATTTCATGGCCAATGCAGATAAAAAAATAATAATTTAAATACAGAAATGTATCATACATTTTAAAAACAAAGCTTCATATTATGATAAAGTTACTTTCTAAAACCTTTATATTGTACAGTCATGGTGAAATTAGGTTCCTCCAACCTAAAAAAAAACAAGAATCGAAAACAACAGTGAGGAATCGATTCTTGGAATCGAGTCACATCGATTCTTGGAATCGAGTCACATCGATTCCAGAACCAGGAATCGGAATCGAACTCGATTCCAAAATTCTCGGAATCGAACAGCCCTAGTGAACACACCATTACACAATGGTTTTATTCATGCGAGTCGACTACAAAGGTCTTGACAACATGTTTTTTTCTGGTGATCGAGCACATGCTCTAGGGTTTTTTTGGATGTGCGCATACTACACTGTTTTAATTTATTCACGCGAGTGACACAAATAAATCCCTTGTGTAATCTATATCTGCGAATATTCGTTTCTCTTTTGGTGTGCACACACCATTAGTGGAGGAGCCATGCGGTCAAAACGGTCAACTCCATGTCTTTGAAACATGTTTTCAGCAATATATTTCTAATATTTTAATGTGTTTATAAACAGTTCTCCGAATTGCCTTTATATAGACTTAAATATTCACAATCATTTAAGCAGACTGGAAAACAGGTGACACACAGCTTTTAATGAACATAATACATCACCGTCTTATAAAATACAAAGTATTTTCTTTAAGGTTCTCATTTTGCAGGACGTCTTGCTATTTTATGCAAATTTAAAGTGCACAAACCTTCTATAATTTATTATGAACGATATTTCTTTGTCCGGCAGAGACAAGAAGCACATAGCTGTTTAATAGGCCACAGAATGAAACCACTTACTATTTATCTTTATGGCACTTAACGCTAATAACCCGTTTAAAACGTTTACAATGCAGGAGCTGCAGTACCTGTAAACTTAAAAGGGAATTGTAAGTGCACTATTTTTCCCCACTCAGAAGCCCTCAAAAAAGATTAATTGAGGTCTAAAAATGGATGCTGTGTGCGACCGTGTGGGTGATTGGCTTGGTAAACAAGCCTTTTTTCAAAGTAGGACAGTTTCGTCATTTGGAAAAAAGACAGATTCTATTTAAGACGCTAGTAATTTTGAGGACATAGTTTGAGAAAATTTTAACAAATAAGCTGTATGAAACAAAGTATACTATCAGACAAAACATTCTAGCAATGATCATTATGTTCCAGCTACATTCACAATGCCAGAACATTTTTACCCAAATGACCAGTTTGCATAAAGGTCTAAAGTGGATTCAGGGCTGCTTTCAAGAGTATTTTTATTTTGGTAAGCCAAATTGAAGATGTCAGGCAACGCACAGAGGCTTGGCTTCCCACTCACTGTGAGGGGAGATTAAATTTTGATTAATTTCTCACAGCTAGAGGTGGCGGCTAAGGGCTAGCTTGATGAGCAATGTTAGTCTTACTGTGATCCATGGCACAAGGGAGGTCACTAAAGCTTCTCTCAGATTTAGTTCGACCGGGTCAACCCACGATTCTTGCATTTCTTCAACAGTATCTTTAATAACTGACTTTAGTTGTATAATGTTGTATAATGGCTGCTTTATAAGAGGAAACATTTTCAGTAATGTGATTTCAACTCTTGCCTACTTGAGAAATGCATCATTTTTTATTCTATCTGTATTCCTAGGTGATAATTGGGTGTTGATTACCAACTTTATGGAACTGACAGATCTAGTGTGGTACATGGTGGTACAAGAATAGTCTGCAACACCTTTATTTTCCCCCAATGTAGTCTAAAAAAACACAACATGATGCAGTTGCATTTAAATTCCACTATAGGCGCAAAAATCTGTTTGAATAGGCATGACAATATTCACATTAAACATTGCGGTGCATGTCAGATTCCTCTTCGGATCCATGCAGAATGGATTACGGCAGATGCTATCATGGTTAATTTGCCATCAATATTCAGTCGCTTCACACTGAAGACTTTTTTTTACACCTCTGAGAGGCTACAAGGTGTTTTTTGCAGCTCTTTGCCTGCAGGGAGTTGACCTTGTCAGTGATATTTCTGTCTGAGTGCCTGGAGGCATCTCACAGACGCCACTGCCAGTTTTGGCAGGTAGAGAAATGGCGGGTTGCCGCAGAAACAGGACCGCCGGGAGGGGACATACAACAGATTCCTGCAGACTAAATTTCAGCACGTCTGCAGAATAAAGATTGACTGTAAAGAGCAACTGCAGCCATCGCTGTAGAATACTGGTCTTTTAATGCTGATCTAATTCGAATATGCTTCAGATGATTCAGTTAAATACATTCAGTGATTACCTAATTAAAGGATAAGTTTACTTGCAGGATAAAAATGTCCTGATAATTTACTCAACCCCATGTTATCCAAGATGTTCATGTCTTTCTTTCTTCAGTCGAAAAAAAATTAAGGTTTTTGAGGAAAACTTTCCAGGATTTTTCTCCATATAGTGGACTTCAATGGGAGCTAACAGGTTGAAGGTCCAAACGGCAGTTTTAAAGGAAAAGTCCACTTCCAGAACAAAGATTTACAGATAATGTACTCACCCCTTGTCATCCAAGATGTTCATGTCTTTCATTGTTCAGTCGTAAAGAAATTGTTTTTGAGGAAAACATCTCAGCATTTTTCTCCATATAGTGCTATGGTGTCTCGAGTTTGAACTTCCAAAATGCAGTTTAAATGCGGCTTCAAACGATCCCAAATGTGGTTGTAAACGATCCCAGCGGAGGAAGAAGGGTCTTATCTAGCTAGGTTTCATAAAAATAATACAATTTATATACTTTTTAAACTCAAACGCTTGTCTTGTCTTACTCTCCCTTTTTTCCGGTTCATGACAGTTAGGGTATGTCGAAAAACTCCCATCTCATGTTCTCCCTCAACTTAAAAATCGTCCTATATCGCTGTTTTACCTTTTTTGTTAAGGGTGTTTGATCTTCTTTGCATGTTCACTTTGCATAGACTGGGTCGGTACTTATGCAGTAATGTAGGATGATTTTGAAGTCATTTTTGAAGTTGAGGGAGAAAATACGATTGAAGTTTTTCAACATGTCCTAACTGTCTTGAGCCAGAATACACAGAGTTCAGGCAGAGCAAGACTAGACAAGCATTTCAGATTAAAAGTATAGAAATTGTATTATTTTTATGAAAATAACCGATTGTTTTGCTAGATAAGACCATTCTTCTTCGAATCCTGAAATGTTTTCCTCAAAAAAGATAATTTCTTTACGACTGAAGAAAGAAAGACATGAACATCTTGGATGACAAGGGGGTGAGTACATTATCTGTAAATTTTTGTTCTGGAAGTAGAGTTATACTTTAATGCAGCTTCAAAGAGCTAATAAGGATCTTGTCTAGCGAAACAAAAAAACAAAAAAAAAACATTTAAACACTTTTTAACCACAAATGTTCATCTTGCACTAGCTCACACTATTTATGCATGGAAAGGTCATGCTTGGCTAGTTTTTTGTATGTGTGCTTTGGTTCAAAAAAGTAGAGTAGGGCAGAAAACTCCATCT
Source organism: Labeo calbasu (assembly GCA_019740295.1). Classification (NCBI taxonomy): domain Eukaryota; kingdom Metazoa; phylum Chordata; class Actinopteri; order Cypriniformes; family Cyprinidae; genus Labeo; species Labeo calbasu. Next base: position 19,697 of record JAHKKF010526728.1, read on the forward strand.
CATTTTCTTCTTTACTTCAAAACTTTAAAATCATCTGGCATCATTGTTTTGAAAAAAATATACAAATTTTAATTGTTTTAAGAAAATGACAGATAATTTCGCTAGATAAGACCCTTATTCCTCATCTGAAACCATTAAAGTCCACTATATGGAGAAAAATCCTGAAATGTTTTCCTCAAAAACCTTGATTTCTTTGCGAATTGAAGATAGAAAGACAAAATTAGACAAATTAGAATCTTAAAGCAGTGGCAACAATCTGCAGTCAGCAGGTCAAGAACACTTGCTGGTGGCTCCACCTCAAGCAAATAGATATCTTCATTTACGAGCCAATTTACTTAAGAGATCCCACCAGACAGCAGGCTGGGTACAATAAATGGAGATGTCCTAATGGAAAAATCTTGTTGGAGGAGCATGAAAGGTCATTTAATTTATTCCAGCTCCAGTGAACCATCTCTTATGCTCCTTAACCAACAGCTGTGACTGCGATGACCTATCTCTATGGCTATTAGCATGATGCAAATGCAGATACAATGCATTTTATCCGCACATCTCATTCATAATGCCATGCTTGTGATATTATTATCATGATAAGATATTATGGTATATTATAAAAGTATACGCTGATTATTATGAACCGAATCGTATAGCAGAGATCAGTAAATTAAAGAATTTGTACCAATTTGTATCTGAATTCAGCTAATATTCAGGATTCAGCCAAAATAATGCTCCACTTGTGTCTCTTCAAATTGGCCTTTTAAAAACAAAATCAATGCAGTTGTGTCAGATCAATATGGGATTCCCTGGGGAGATTTCACAGCCTCAGCTGTTTTAGAAACATCTCCCCTTTTTGTCAACACTGAGTAGCAGCAGTCTGGATGGCCTGTCAATTAGATGTTTCCTGTCTAGACCTGATTATAGTCCACATGATGCAAAGCCTCTGGGTTAACACTTACACTGAAGAAAATATGGTGTAGAATTTTACTTTTAAACAATTTTCACTCAGACATTGCTTGTAAAATTCACAAATAATTACGAGGAAACAGGTAATATTTTAAAGTGCCCCTATTATGCGTTTTCAAATATGATCTTTCATGCAGTGTGTCATGTAGCTGTATGTGAACATAAACTATCTGCAAAGTTGTGAAG
>JAHKKF010526732.1:5207-38214 GCA_019740295.1 Labeo calbasu
TTTTGAGATCCATCTTTTCACACTGAGGACAACTGAGGGACTCATATGCAACTATTACAGAAGGTTCAAACGCTCACTGATGCTCTAGAAGGAAACACGATGCATTAAGAGCTGGGGGGTGAAAACTTTTGGAATTTGAAGATCAAGGTAAATTGTAATTAATTTGTCTTCTGTTGCTTCCGAAGGGCAGTACTAAATGAAAAAAAAATATAATATTTAGGCAAAATAAGAAAAAATGTACACATCTTCATTCTGTTCAAAAGTTTTCACCCCCAGCTCTTAATGCATTGTGTTTCCTTCTGGAGCATCAGTGAATGTTTGAACCTTCTGTAATAGTTGCATATGAGTCCCTCAGTTGTCCTTAGTGTGAAAAGATGGATCTCAAAATAATACAGTCATTGTTGGAAAGGGTTCAAATACACAAAATGCTAAAACCCCCCCCCAAAGAATTAAGCACACAGTATTAAGAATCAAGCATATGTAAACTTTTGAACGGGGTCATTTTTATAAATTCAACTATTATTTTCTCTTGTGGACTATATGTAAATGTCTTTTATGTGAAATATCTTATTTAGGTCAGTACTAAATAAAAAATGACATGCATTTTGTATGATCTCTCTTATTTTGGTAAAATTAGCATTTTTCAGATTCTGCAAGGTGTATATAAACTTTTGACAAACGGTATATATATATATATATATATATATATATATATATGTATATATATATAGCGCTCTACATCGCTGTTGAAAGAATAGAGCTTATTAGCACCCCATGCCTAAAACAGAACAGCATACAACCTTTTGCATATTTTAAAGCTCAACTAATAACTTAAATTACGTATCATTAACATAAGTGGTGCCAGTGTGAAAAATGAAAATTGAAGAGGTGCAAGTGAAAAGTACTTAAGCTCTCAAGTGGTGAAATTACCCATTTTTCTTTTATGCCAAAAATCATTAAGATATTAAGTAAAGATCATGTTCCATGAAGATATTTTGTGAATTTCCTACCGTAAATATATCAAAACTTAATTTTTGATTAGTAATATGCATTCTTAAGAACTTCATTTGAACAACTTTAAAGGTGTCTTTCTTCATTTTTTGATGCTTTTACACCCTCAGATGACAGATATTCAAATAGTTGTATAATTGTACAAATTGCCCTATCCTAACAAACCATACATCAGTGGAAAGATTATTTATTCAGGTTTCAGATGATGTATAAATCTCAATTTCACAAAATTGACCCTTATGAGGCCCAGGGACATATATTACAAACTGTAATTGGTTATTTAGTGTATTTTTATATTATTATCTAGTGAGCTTTATTTTAAAGTTTTGTTTCAGTTGTAGTTATTTTACTACTTTTTTCATTTAAATTTTTCATTAAATATTTCTGTTTTACTGCAGCTTTATTTCAGTTGATGAAAAATCTTTTAAAGGTTCCAGTTGTAGTTAACAGCAACATCTCTGACTGTCATTAATTATGATCAAATCATCTCTTACACATACAGTGACCTCACTCTGCCCTTCTGTAGGGTTCTAGCCGCTTTCTTTGCTCAGCTAATGTGGAACAGAAGATGATGAATTGCTATTAGCAAGATGTTAGGAAACTACCTGCTCTCACAGACTCTGCTTCCCTGCGTGCCGCGGTACATTCATCTAGCTGTAAGGCTGCAGATCCCAGCGGACTCTTCCCAGCACTTCCCTGTCCTACTTTCACTGGCCAAGCGCAAGTAGTTACCGAACAGGGGTGGAACAGCAGTCGGGGTCAGTCAGTGAATGCGTCTCTATGGGACAACCAGTGGTAAATTAGCTGGTACTATTAGCATACAGTTTGCAGCTAAAATATGGTGAATGAATAAGTTAAATGTTCATATAACACCTATTTTTAGCACTTATTATGAAAATAATATACTTTTAAAGTGCAAATCCAGGCAATCTTTGGGTTAAAGTGAAACATTATAGAACAACTGTTCTAAAGCACCATAACTCTTCATAGAAATGATTTTGAAATGACTAATATAATCTAATAACTGCTGCATTTTAAATTTGGCTCTGAAAGAGAGCGTCGAGATTCTCCCTCAGATGGCATTTTTGGATCAATAGCCATCAGGACTCTTGTCTACTGCATGCCATCTCATCTCAGACAGTCTGTCGGCCCTCTTTACAAACAATAAGAGAACAGAGGCGTCTGCAGCAGAAATGAGCACCTATGGTGGTGACAGTGGGGCGGTAATGGTGTTGGGCAGGTTTGGACCAGCTCAGCTGAACTAGAACAGATGGGTGAGACGGGCCGGTGGAAGGTGAGATCTTCGCCTGTCGCGGGAAGCTGGAAATGTTTGCTCTCCTACAGGTTATCCATCGCCCCATAAGGAGTGGATTATAAATAGATGACTTTGCTTTCTCTGTACAACACAAAGTGCATTTTGCTTCACTTAGGAGCACAACACAATGCATTTGGATGGATCTTTCTGCTCGCTAGCATTCAATAGTAACAGAAAGATGTATAATGGCCTTGTGTACAGCAAAAAGAGCACTTGCTTTTTTGAAACTGTCTTAGCAACCATTTGCAAACTCTCAAAAACATGTATTACTTCTGCTTTAGACACCATTTCAAATCTTTTTTAAACATCAAATTTGTGACATTGACCATGTGAATAATAAACAACAAAACAAAATAAAATAAAATAATATAAAATAAAAAAGGCAATTACGCAAGAGAAGGTTAAAACCAACATCAAATAAAAAATATACATTAAATTTCACCTAACAAAAAAAAAAAAAAAAAAAAAAATTGACATTAAGTATGTGAAAAAATAAAATAAAATAAAATAAAATAAAATAAAATATGGCAAATAGGTGGTTAAAACCAACATCGAAATAAAATATATTTAAAATAGTTTTTAAAAAAAACCCAAAATCTAATTTGTGACATCGAGAATGTGAAAAATAAAATAAAATAAAATAAAATAAAATAAAATAAAAAATGTTAACACCAACATTGAATTAAAAAAAAAAAAACATATAATTTTTACGTAAAGAAAATAAANAAAATATATTTAAAATAGTTTTTAAAAAAAACCCAAAATCTAATTTGTGACATCGAGAATGTGAAAAATAAAATAAAATAAAATAAAATAAAATAAAAAATGTTAACACCAACATTGAATTAAAAAAAAAAAAACATATAATTTTTACGTAAAGAAAATAAAATGTGTGACATTGAGAATGTGAAAAAATATAATAAAATAAAATTATTTGGCAATTAGGCAAGAGAAGGTTAAAATAAACATCAAATTAAAATATATTTAAAATTGTTTAAAAAAAAATCTAATTTGTGACATTGAGCATGTGAAAAATGATAGAATGAAATAAAATAAAATAAAATAAAATAAAATAAAATAAAATAAAATAAAATAAAATATGGCATTTAGGTAAGAGAAGCTTAAAACCAACATCGATTTACAATATATTTTAAATTATTTTTTAAATATTCTAATATGTGACATTGAGCATGTAAAAGATAAAATAAAATAAAATAAAATAAAATAAAATAAAATAAAATAAAATAAAAATATGGCAATTAGGTAAGAGAATGTTAAAATTAAAATCAAATTAAAATATATTTAAAATGTTTTTTTTTTTATCTCATTTGTGACATTGAGCATGTGAAAAATAATAAAATTAAATTAAATAAAAATAAAATAAAATAAAAATATGGCATTAGGTAAAAGAAGGTTAAAACGAACATCAAATTAAAATATATTTAAAATAGTTTTTTTTTTTATCTCATTTGTGACATTGAGCATGTGAAAAATATAAAATTAAATTAAATTAAATTAAATTACAAAATAATAAAATAAAACATGACAATTAGGTAAGAGAAGCTTAAAACCAACATCAAATTAAAATATATTTAAAATTATTTTTAAATGATCTCATATGTGACACTAAGCATGTGAAAGATTAAAATAAAATAAAATAATAAAATAAAAGATGGCAATTAGGTAAGAGGAGCTTAACACCAACATCAAATTAGAAATATATATTTAAAATTATACTTTTAAAATAATCTAATTTGTGACATTGAGCATATGAAAAAAAAAAGTTAAATATAAAATAAAATTAAATGTTAAATGTGTAAATTAAAAGACAATTAGAGAAGTTTACAACCAATGAATCCACCCGTATCCACTAACAGTTTCATGAATGAATCACCCAACATCACCATCATCCCAAACTTAAAGAGACACAGAAATAATCACACGTCATTGTAAGCTTATCATGATTTATAATATACTCATCCTCATAATCATTATTGATAGATCTCTTTACAGTTATAATCTTTTGGAAGGAAAAGATGCATCTCTTGTTCTCTTTCCAAGATTGTCTTTTAGGTTTAGCATTAGCGTCCAGTGGTCCTTGTAAAGTGCATGACATGTATCACATCCAGAGAATGTATCACATCCAGAGTCCTCTGTCTCTTGGTTCTTCTCTTAGTTATATTATTGTGCTCAGTTTTTTAAAGTTTTTTTTTTTCTTTATCCTAGAAAACAAAAGGTCTGTACAAGAAATGAAAGATCAGGCCTCCTGGATGACAATGTGGGGACAATGTCACATATACACATAGACACATGCAGACCAACACCTAATACCTCAGCTCATCCGCTGATGTGCACAGTTCATTATCCGACACCCCGCTGACATCAAGAGTATCTCCACAGACGGTGGAGAGAGGTGTGCTACTACACAGAAACATAACATACGCTTTTACAAGCAGTCAAAGGTTTGCCGTTCACAAGGCCTTGTTCACACAGGCAGCAAAAATTTGATTTTTCAGCATGTAACAGATCAAAATAGATCCAAATCATCTTAATTAAAATCTGTTTTTTAGTAACCTTGTGTAAAAAGAACTACACTTTAGAGACTTTTGACAAGTACTTGGTATGGAAATAATATTTAAAAAAATACTCAAATGCAAACTGAATTGCACATTATTTACAATTAAATAAAACTTAATTATTATTATTATTATTAAGTACATTTTACATGTAATTTTCAATGCTGGGCAATGATTAATCACAATGAATCGCATCCAAAATAAACGTTTTTGTTTATGTAATATGTGTGTGTACTCTATATATTTATTATTTATATTTAAAGACACATACAGTATATATTTTGAAAATATTTACATGTGTATATTTATATTCATGTGATTTATATTATATATTAATATACTTAATATATAAACATAACACATTTTAAATATATATACATGCGCGTGTGTGTATTTATATACATAATAAATATACACAGCACACACACATATATTACGTACACAAAAACTTTTATTTTGGATGCAATTAATTGTGATTAATTAGTTCTTAAATCTGTCATCTTTAAAATATGGTTAAAGTTTACTATCGAAAAATTGTATGTTGTGTATTTAAATATATTTGTAATTACATTTGTAATGATAAAAATGCAAATTTAGTATATTTAAAATATATTAACTTTGCATAAATATCAAATAACATACTATAGTTCAAATTATAATCAAATACTTCACGTGAGCTTTAAAAAGCAGTGCACTTTAACACAACAAACAATTAAAACAATTATTTCAAAAGTATTTTCATTTCATTTTCAAATTGTATTTTATTTGATATTATTACAAAGTGCACTTATTAAAACTGTGTTAAGAAACACAATGATACTGTACTTTCTTTAAGTACACTTAAGTGGGCTTTTATTTAATTGTTATTACTATTTATTTCTGTGAGTGCATACATCAGTAATATTAATCATATCTACAGGTTCAGATATTACCTCAGCAAGTGTAGTCTTGTAAAAATATACACATTTGGTGCACAATTAAACACGTTTTCACAAGAGTATGAATAGATTGGATTTCAAAGTTATGTTTTTTTCGTAATTCAGGGTGCAGCATGTAAGCTATATATAATATTACAGGCAAAATGTGAACTATGAAGAATTCACTATATGTTACACAATAAATTAATATAATGGATGGATAAAATAGCGAGTGACGCCATCCACCTTATTCTTTAACGCGCAAGTAAGCCTTCAGGCGAGACTTCCGGTTCATTAGCCGCTATAGAGAATGAGGAGAAGAATAACAACTTGCAGTAAAAGGTAAAAATGTTTGCACTACAAACCAGTGTGTTCATAATTAAGATAATACATTTAAAATAACATGGTAAGACACACCAATTTGCGATTTCAAGCTGCAAAACGAGCTGTTATTTTTTTTACAGCTAAAACTAGCTTGATGCAAATGAGACCGGAAGCCCAGACCCATAAATTAATAAATTGCCGCACCCACTCTTACGGCAAAAACAAGGTATGAATTGGCTACAGTGTTTTAAAAAACAGATCCAGTCATTTTAAAAATTGCAGCAAAGACGTCAGTCCAAAACTGGATTTGGAAAACAAATCGGATTAATGCACAGTGTGAACAAGGCTTAACTTTCACTTCAAAACCAGATGAGACGCTAGCACATAGCTCCCACCTCCATCAACGCCGAAACACCTCCGTTACGATCGTTTTCTGCATCACATCCGCTCCTCTCAATCTTGGTCTGTTCATCTATCTGTTTGTTCATTCGTCCACACCTCCTTATTTATATATACACTGTATTTCCATATTGCATGTACATGTTTATAGCAAATGAGGGCTTATGTTTTTTTTTTTTAATCGATAAATCATGCCTGAGTGTGAACAGTAAAGCCTGCAATGACATTCAGTTGAATATTGATTAGATATAAAAGCTTGGTTTGATTGCTGATACATTTATATACCGCAGTAATCAATAGGCAAAGCTTCTATGACAATTACATTTAGAGGTTCTTCTTTTTTTCTCTCAGTGTTTGTGCTTAACGTATATGAAGTATACTAATACTACAATACATCTAGATTTGGATAAGGATTAAAGGATATAATTGCAGCGGTGAATTCGTCAAATATTAAGAAACTGCGTTACATGGCGGAGGTGTTTTATAAAGCTATAGCTTGTGTTAAGACAACAATGAAAGCAGCGGTTTTTGAAAGTATCGTCACAAAGATGTGTTCGTATATATATAGGCGTTAAAAGTATTCGAAATTTCTAGAGTATTACAAATGTACAGACCGACTGTCGTAGAGAATATATTTAAAAACAATATATTCGCAATTTTAGACAGAACGAGGCAGCTATGGAGATGCTAATAAATATGATACTTTGAGAGCATCAGTTCGCTATTAAACGCTTACTAAAATTCCGACATCTTATTAAGAATTCCTTCGTCTCAAAGACGATTTGTAGCCCTGGCAGTGTAAAAGGGCTTGTCCAATTACTGCATACCTTACATCCTTTGCATGGACATCCAATATAAAAGGGCTTCTGCATGCATTCAACAACACACTCGGAAAAGAAAAAAAAAAACACACACATTGAGAAAGTCTGTTTCCTGAGGCGATTGACAAGCATCCTCAGAGTGGCGTATGTTAGGATATACAGTCATTACAACAGAATGCGATCGGTGAGAGGAGGACAAACAATCCATTGTGATTCTAAAATGCTTTTCTTTAAAAAAATAATGAAGGAATGGATGCAAAATAATTTTATGTGTGAATAAATGCCTTAAACTACTACAAATAAGTCAACGCGATTTTTTTTTCACTTCTCAAATCCCGCTTTCATCTCCTTTTCGTACATTTCATACATTTTTTTCCTCATTAATATGACACATTATACAAGTAAAATAGGTTGTGAACAGTTTCATGATTACTTTAAGTGACTTATCACATTCTTGACACAATTCATGTCTTTTCTAGAGACCAACAAACGTGTCCTGTCCATTAAGGCTGAACGTAAACGTAATGGCTGCAATATGTCGCTCACTTTTTCAAATCTGTGAGACACTTCTCTGCTTTCTCTAAACATTTCCTTAAAACTAGTGAAAGCAGGTAGCATGGCTTAGCATATGTTCAAACCCCAGTCCTCGCTCGTTGAAGCTCTGGGCAGGGGAAGTCAAAGTGTTATTAGGTTAGGAAGTCTTGCATTTGGAAAGGGTGGAGTGAATGGCGCACCACGTTCTTGGATATGGCAGTACTGCCTCACTAAGAAAACTTTCAAAGTTTTCGGAGAGAATTTGCATGGCCTCGATGGCCGGAGGCCTACATCTCATTCGGCCAGCGTAACAGCAAACATAGTGGCAGGGAGATCTGCCAAGTATTTTGGCAGTGGAGTGAAGGTAATTCTGAGAAAAACCTTGGGCAGTTGAAAGTGTCTAAACTTGGGTGGTAGGGTATGTACTGTTTAGTTACCATAGAGCTTTTCTACGTCTCAGCTGTAAATTGCATAGGTCCTGAACCACTTGGATTTCAAAAAAAGTTTTCTGCTATTATTTCACACTTTAAAGACCTCATGAAATGGTTTTACAAAAACAATGCCATGACTAAAGACTGAAGAGAAGAAAGCACTCAAAAATAAATACATATTTACATAATAAATAAATAAATAAATAAATAAATAAAATCAATAAGATTTTTTTTTGTGATTTATTTGTTTCTTAAAAAAATATGATTTCATAAGTACACATGGCTACATTTTAATGGAGATGTACCTTTGCATATGCACGGTGTAGTTACATTATCTACCAGCAGGGGCTAACTATTGACACTAACCAGCCAAACTAGTTGGCACTAGAGAACGAGACTTTCTCATTACACAGAGCATTTAATCTGCCAATTTTTCATCAGTATTTTAGTTAATTTTCAAAGGCTGAAAATCTGAAATATATCTTTATATACTTCTTATAAATCATAAAGAGCGCTAGCATTTCAGTGGCCTCTGGATGGAAAGGTTTTGATTTCATGAGGTCTTTAACATTAACAGACAATGCTAGAGAAACCATCTTTAGTTATGAGGATAAGCTACAGACTAGACATGTCAAGTGTACCAACATTTAATGGGATAAAATCACCAGAATCCCTTGTTATTGAATCAGGGATTGAGATTGAGAAGTTAGATCTCCCCCATATCCAAATGTGGTGCTTTGAAATGCTCATTTTAGTTTGGTGCATCTCACTCTCCCTCGCTTAATTAAACTAAACTAAGAAATGAACAACCTTGATGGTATTCGACCCTGAAAGTGGGCTATTACACTATAACTAATGTATTAGCCTACTAACATAGTAAACTATTTGCAAAATCTTGCAACCTTAAAAACAAAACAAAACAAGCATTTATAATATTGCACGTACCGTTAATCTCACAGAGAAAAATATTTATATTGATAAAGATATGAATACTTATTTCTAGTTTTGTAAGTATCATTCTTCCTACATGCATGCTACGAGGAATGTGTACCAGACATGCACCACAAAAGTAGTAGAATATTTCCTATCTCTTACAAAAGCTATTCAAGGAAGCATACAAGTTTTATCCAAAGTCTCCAGCATCATATTATGAGCAGGATGCACCATGAAATGGCACTAAAATGTAAAAAGAACATAAAAATGCAATAAGAGCGGCAGTGAACTTCATCTTTGGTGACCTGACTTGGTGAGATAGTGTTTTGCTGTTGTTGGCTGCAATGTCACAGTAAAATATCTACACTCCTGCAACCCCTCATCAGGCGCTTGTAGGGGTAGATGTTCGTTACAAAAGACATTTCTCATACACATGGAATGCTTGGAAGTTTGCAATGCTGGGAAAAGTAAGTGACGGGAGGAAATGATGCAATGGAGGGCTGCTGCTCATGCAGTATAGTGGAATGACGACGATGGAAAAATGGGCGACTTCAAAACAATCTCTGTTCCACTTTCAGGTCTGTTTACTCTAACACGGGACACACTGAGATCCTAGAGCGTGGCAGCAAAAGAGGGAAAGGGGGCAGTTTAATCGGCTTTCCGGGCCCCCGAGACTGGTCATGCATGTATTTCACCGTCACAAGATGGAATGTAACATTTTAGGTACCGCGCATGGTACGCTGTTGCGGCTGGCAGGACAGGCAGCGTTTGTGCATTCACAGAGAAATACATCCTCCATGGTGATTCTTCACGAATATATGTTAACTCCTCCAAGCCACTAATCAATTTGGAGTGACAAAATTGTTGTGCTTCCCAGGTACAAATAGACTCAAGGGGTCCTCAGGTTGGCAGTGAATGGGGGAATGGGAGTCAGGAATTGGTCCCTCTATGCTACGCTTGTATCTATTGGTTAGGCTACGATTTGGCTACTGTTGCAAGCAGAACGACTACTAGAACAGTCACACAGAAAAGACAAACTCCATGCAGACACTGAACACAAGGATGCAAAACAACGTCCCCCACCGATCAAGTTTTCCAGAACTTGCGACAGGGAATGGGGATGGAATGATGGACAGGTCTTCCGTACTGATCCTTCGCTCAAACGGACCCATTTCAGTTCCCCCGTCTTGCACGAGGCATCTGAAGCCTTCAAAACTGGGGTTGGCGCTCCCCTACTTTATCCCACCTTCTTCGTCAAGGCAGTTCAAAGCGGTTATACATCTGTAAGCATTTTGGTGATGTTAACATAGTTAGTGTTGGTTAGGGTGCAGTTGCCGGTCTTGATGTTCTCCTCTCGAAAGTCCTCGTTGCTGTTGTTCACAGCTTCTTGGATTTCCATGTAGTCGGACTTGCTCATGGTTGACCCGCTGCGGCTCTTTTTCAGGTCCTCCGAGGAGTCTATCTTGGGGACGCTGGTCACGTTAAGGTACTGGGCCTGTTCCTCGCCCTCTGTCTCTCGATGGTAGAAGTAGTTGAAGTTTGAGACTATGACAGGCACGGGCAAGGCGATGGTCAGCACACCAGCGATAGCGCACAGGGATCCCACGATTTTGCCTCCGATGGTAGTCGGGACCATGTCACCATACCCTACTGTCGTCATTGAGACCACGGCCCACCAGAAGGCATCGGGGATGCTTATAAACTGTGAGTCCGCCTCGTCCGCCTCTGCGAAGTAGACGGCACTCGAAAAGAGGATGACTCCAATGAAGAGAAAGAAGATGAGCAGCCCGAGCTCCCTCATGCTGGCCTTGAGCGTTTGCCCGAGAATCTGGAGCCCTTTCGAGTGCCGGGACAGTTTGAAGATCCTGAAGACTCGTACTAATCTGATGACCCTCAGAATGGCAAGCGACATGGCTTGCTGCCCTTGCTGGCCATCCTCTGGCTTCTCTGCTAGCTCTGTGCCCAAGGTGATAAAGTAAGGTATTATAGCCACGATATCAATGATGTTCATTATATTGACAAAGAAGCCAGCTTTGCTGGGACACGCAAAGAACCGCACCAGGAACTCGAAGGAGAACCATATAATGCAAAGGGTCTCCAGAATGAAGAAAGGGTCAGTAAAGTAGGTGGAGGCATCGCTATTTGTCGAGTTGGAGTTGGACGCGGCCCCTCCCATGTTGTCCTCACTGCGAAAAACCGGAAGTGTCTCCAGGCAAAAACTGACTATAGATATGAGGATGACCATGACGGAAATGATGGCGATAATCCGGGCAGGCCCCGAACTTTCAGGGTACTCGAAGAGCAGCCACACCTGCCTCTGAAACTCATTTTCTGGCAGAAGTTTTTCCTCTTCCTTAATAAATCCTTCATCCTCCCTGAACATCTCAATGGCTTCTTCCCCGAGCTCGTAAAAACGTATCTCCTCAGAAAAGATATCCAATGTCACATTGACAGGCCTCCGCAACCTGCCGCCTGACTGGTAGTAATAGAGAATGGCGTCAAAACTCGGGCGGTTCCTGTCAAAAAAGTACTCGTTCCTCAGAGGGTCAAAATAGCGCATTCTCTTTTTGGGGTCCCCGAGCAATGTCTCTGGGAACTGAGACAGAGTTTTGAGCTGCGTCTCAAAGCGCAGGCCGGAGATGTTAATGACCACCCTTTCGCAGCACTCATGGTCCGGTTCCGGGTCGTACGTGTCCTGTGGCTGACCCGGGAGAGCTGCGGCTTCATCGACTGGGTCGCCTGTGGCAACAGTCATGCTGTGAACGAATGCAACCTGCAGCTTGTGGTCAGGATGCGACGATGTTGCCTCTAAAATTTGTGGGGAAGAAGCAGGGAAATTTGGGGCTTCCTTTCACTTGTTAACACCTCCCTCTTGCATTAGAACCCAGGAAACACTGAAAGAAATATAAAGCAGAAAAAGAGATTACTTAGGCCAACATGCATTCTTTTCAACATGTTCACTGCAAGAATGCAATGTGCTTGGTGAATATGCAGCGCAATGCACAAAGTACTCATTTTGTTTTTGAACTAATATAGCAAGTTACTCAAACACCATCAAATCTGAAATGAAAGTGAAGAGACTTCAAAGCACCGCACAAGAACCCAAAGCATTGCTGCGAAGGAAATACACAGAAAGTGTGGGTCTAGAAAACCAGGGCATCTAAAAACATCGATCAATCATATGGAGAAGTCAGCCTGACCACTTTACACATTGTATTTGCTTTTATCTGCCAAGTAGATCAATACTTGCCATGGCAAGACTGTATCATTCCTCTTAGGATTCAATTATGCACTGTAAATCTAATAACAGCCTGAGTGCACTTAAATCATAATTGGATATTCCAAAACCTCCCCAAATGCATTTCGCCAAGACAGCAAGACTACTTGAGACAGAAAAGATGAAGAAATGCAACACTGTCTACTTTAGTTCCCCATCAATAGGTAAAAAACATACATATCATACAATAACCACATTTATATGCACATAATTTTTCAATTAAGGTCTGTATAGTGTTTACTATTTAGGACATCTGCAAACTGTGCAGTAATTGCAGTATTGCTCTATTGTTTTCTGGAAATACTGCAGATGCTATTGCAATATATTTAGGTGATATTAGACTATGTTAGACATAATAATGAATTAAGGGAATCACATAGCCACATTACTCAATAAATGAGTTTCTTTATTAGCATGTATATCTGAAATCATGTAGAATTACATATGCGTATATAAATGATTGTTAAATTATGGTGGATTTCAGGTGTTGATTACATGATCCAAAATTGTAATTTGGATAATTTGGCATATGTGGCACTGGACCACAAAACCAGTCATAAGGATCAGTTTTTTGAAATTGAAATAAGATTTCCATAGGACAATATTTGGCCGAAATACAACTATTTGAAAATCTGATGGTGCAAAAAAATGAAAATATTGAGAAAATCGCCTTTAAAGTTGTCCAAATGAAGTTCTTAGCAATGCACATTACTAATCAAAAATTAAGTTTTGATATATTTATGGTACAAAATGGAACATAAACTTTACTTAATATCCTAATGATTTTTGGCATAAAAGAAAACATATATAATTTTGACCCATTCAATGTATTGCTGGCTATTGCTACAAATATAGCCATGCGACTGGTTTTGTGGTCCAGGGTCTCATATGCTGAAACCAGAATATTGGTTATCGATTTTGTGGATAATATCAACTTCATGTATAAACTAATTCTGATCAATATTGGAATATTCTTGTGCTTCTAACCACAACCAATGTCCCTGCTGCTTAAACCAGCCTAACACAGTTTGCTAGGCTGGTCTTACCTGTTTTAAGTCCATCTCCCAGCCTGTCTAAGCTGTTGCTTAGAAGGTTTAGCCGTCAGGCCGGCCGGTTGCTCAGTCTGAGCAGCTGAAAAGTACTCTAAAACCATCCAACAGGCTAAGAGAACAGCTAAGACCAGCAAACCAGCTTAGGCTTCTTTTTAGCCAGGGGTGTTAATCTAAACCACAAACATATGAATCATTGCAGTGTGACTAATTAAACGTATTCACGTGTTATTCAAATAAAAAACAACTTGAAGCTGCCAAGAAGTCAGTCAGCTCAGCATCAACAGACTGCAATAAGCAAAGAATCGGTTACGCAAGCTTACCTGCAAGCATCGAGAGTCCCCAAAGCGCCAGAGAAATCATTTGCTAAATGATTGTGTTTACATGACACCGGCAGGACTAATAAAACGTCTCGTTGCCAGGGTCAGTGGTGTCTTTCAGCAGCCATTCATTACAGGTACTGCAATGATCCTGGTCTTCCTCCCGCCCGCTGCGCCAGATCTGCTGCGCCGGACTCGAATAAATCCAGCCGTGTATGCGCCTTCAGGACAAACGGGAGACATACAGCAGCGTGTCTCACAGAAACGAACGGAGGCAAAGCGAAGGGGACTCCCTTAAGGCGTTATTTGCAAAGCGCTTCCCATTGAAACGGTCCAAAGATGCTAAGGTCAGCAAAATCTGACGCCCCCTGTGTCCTCACAGTGTTGTCTCGACTCAATTCAGAGATCTGCAAAGAAACAGGGGAGCTGTTTGCGTTGGGCGTCGCCTCAAACATGCTCACATTACACAAGATAGTAACATTTAACACAAGAGACTGAGGAGAATTGCCTGAATACGTGTGGCCGCTCGAGTTTGCTGGCCGAAATGATGCTCTGAGGAGTGGCAACATCTTGTTGTTGAGCAAACGTGCTCATCTTACGGGCAAAAATCCATAGAGCATCACGTTTCAGATGTTCCCAGTCATAATTTTGCTGTTTGCTTGGGGTTTTTCCGTTGCGCAAAGACAGCGTCCCTCTTTTTTTTTTTAAGGTGTTATCCAATTGCCCAAAAACGAGTTTTGTTCGATTACAGGACACATATTCAGATTCCAGGCTCATGCACCCATGAAAAACACATCACACCGGCTGTGATCAGTGTTTTAACCCCTTCAAGCAAGCGCTAGGTGTCTGCAGTGACATGCTTCAGCAATAGGTTCCTCTCGCTAGGTGGATGATCAAAGCATGCCCATGCATTACTGTGCTAAAGGCATTCACGCATTTCGGTTCACTCAAGGCATTGATGCATCAAAGCATGCATTTAAAAGATCAAAATGAAAAGTCAACCTTCCCGAGTTGTTTTCAAGATGCAAAATATCCATCGAAATATGCACAGGGATTCCTCGTGCGCTTACTTGTGCTCTCCTCGTTCATTTTAGGGAGTGGCGCGGCGCGGCGCGAGCAAGCCTTTTCATGTCAAAGTCCAACTTTTCGTCTTTTACTCATAATTATTGTGCGAGAGCGAGCGGTTTCGGCTGCAGTTGGGCACTGCTGCGCATACAAAGGGACTACGGTGAGCTGTGCTGCTGCTACTGCTGCTGCTGCTCACCACCACTCCTTACCGCTATACAGCGTGGGCAAATTAAAGGGGACGCGCCTCCTCTGCGCTAATACAGCTGCTACTGCTGCTGGTACTCACTGGTTGCTCACACAGACAACCTCTGGGATCAGTTTAAATATTATCAGAGTAAATTACATTTTAGTACAAATATTCATGTATTTTAAAAATATGTATATAATAATAATAATTGTCATTATTGTTTTTTTTACATTATAAAGTTGTCATATTACATATTTTACTTTAATATAATTGATAATAATAAATATCATATAATTATTTAGATATATAAATGTTACATATAATTGTTATTAACATGAAAAAACCTATTCCTGTCCAAATGACATTTTTAGCATTTTATTTATAACTATATAAATATATAAAATACTATAAATAAATGCAATAACGTTATAATATATATATATTGTGTGTGTGTGTGTGTGTGTGTGTATAATATATATGTATATATAATGTTTGAAATTTTCTAAAACTAACAATTATTTACATTTTAAATAAAAATTTGTATTTTTTTATTTATTAATTTATATATTTATCTTATATATGCAATTTTCTAAAACAAATATTATTAATAATAATTATTATAAATAAATACAACAACAACTACTACTACTACTACTACTTATTATTACAATACAAAGTTGTCATATTACATTTTTTATTAATTATATTCATTATTAATATGAAAAAAATAGTATTCCTATCTAAATTACCTTTTATCATTTTATTTATAACTTTATTTGTTTTATTTAATATTAATATTATTATAATATTATTTAATATATTTTATTTAATATTCTAAAATACTATAAGTAAGCTTATAATATAATTACATATAATATATTTTATTATATATTTTATTTTCATTTATTTATAGTTTATGAACTATTTTTATTTTATTTTAATTCTTATTTTAACTATTATACAATATAAAGTTGCTGTATACGCATTGTTTTGTCTAACATAATTGTTTATAAGAAATATCAGGAAATAATTTAATTATATAAATGTAACATATAATTATTACTGACATGTACAAAATAGTATTCATCCAGTTGACCTTTTATTGTTTCATGTATTACTCCAATTTTTATTTATTATTCTAAATTAGTATAAATAAAGGTAATGTGTGAATATAATTTAATGTAATATTTAAAAAATAATGAAATGTATTTATAACATACAAGGTTATATAACATTAATATAACTATTTTATATTTTATTGAATATGCTTATGATAAATATTATATAAATATGATGTATTATTATATAGATGTTAAAATAACTGCATATGAACAAATAATTAAACACCAACAACAACTTAGAAATCATTTATAAATGCACTGTCAACCAACCACAACACGTTAGCACTAAAACACCAACTTTTACACAGGCATCAGCACTCATATTTTTTTAAAATACGTAAAGATCTATTTATAGACATATGTAATAAATATTTACTGAACATTATTATTTAATTACTTGTGATTGTAAGTAGCACACTTTTGACAAGCAAAAGAGCGGCATACAGTAACACAGACCTAAGGCCTCCTAAATATAAGAGAAATTGAACCTTGATGTGCTGGAGTCGAGCTAATGTACACATATTTCACTTCAGCTCTTAACGTGTGAATAATGACGTCCTAAGCATAATTAACAGCAATTTTTCCCCTTAAACTTGCCTGACACACTAATGAGTCCTTCTATCTCTGCTGCTCCAGTCGCTCACTGTCTGGCTGGAAGACTGGATTTTGAGCCTTGATGTAATACATGAAGAACAAAGTTTTGGGAAAACTAAATAGTGTTTTGAATCTGGCATACGCATTTACACTCAATATTTAATCATATTAGCTTATGTTGTATTCTCTTGCATACATTTCAGACTTGCTAGAAGCCTTTGATAATTCGCACGCAGGCCTGGCTGCTGCTAGACCTGAATATGTCTGTTCATTTGTGAACTGAAATGAGGAATGGGTAGCGTGAAGTTACAGTGGGTACATCAGGGAGGTGCTGAAGTCTCTCGGGGGACTGTTGCTCTGTTTGTGCGCGCGAGAGAGGACGAACTGTGCGTGCCTGCATGCACATGCATGGAGAGCGGCTGATTGCACACTGCCACTGCATGTTTACTAAACCAGCTAAATAAACAGCATCTGATGAGCTGAGCCAAATATGTAGCCTTATTGATAGCGCTGGACTGATGTGATGATGATTTGATGAAAGTGGGTATTATCGGGCGATGTTTGGACAAGGAGATGAGGAGATTAGGGTTTATGGTGACTGACTGATTTGACATGAGCACAAGGTTGAAAGGTGAAACCATCTCCACTTAGACTGTTACAGAAACAGTTTGTTCGCTCATTATCGTTTTGATGTTCTGAAAGAGTAAAAGACTTTGTTCTCTTTTAAACTTAAAGGGGTCATCGGATGCTAAGTCCACTTTTACATGTTGTTTGAACATTAATGTGTGTTGGCAGTGTATGTACAAATCTACCCTATAATGATACAAATCCATGCAGTGGTTTTAATTAATCTGTAAAAATAATATCCCCTTTTTCAAATCGAGTCATTCTCAGATACCTGTCGTTGTGGCGTCACACCCACAGAGGCCGCTCCCACGACAGTTGATTGACATGAGCTCTTACCTGAGATCAGCTGTGAGAGTCCAAACTCCATGTTTTGATACCAGAGCAGGGATGTAGACAAGAATTGAGCTGAGCCGCTGAAGATGCAGTGGATTGCGTTTGTTTGTGAAGGGAATGCACCTCCCGATCTACATATATCCATCTATGTTCGTGCGAATCATTCGTGATCCAGCTTTACTTACAGCAGAAGTGAGTATAAGGGTTTTTTGTATGAATCTTTGCGATCACCTTTCCTAATAATGTGCTAGTGAGCAAGTTTAGCAGCTAAATACAGCTAAATGTGGCTAAAGTAAACAGGCTCGTCACTCCACAAAGAGAAGAGAGGGGCGGGGTGAGCAGAGCTCATTAACATTTAAAGCAACCTTGACCAAAACAGGATGATTTTTGCAGAGCTGATTTTGGCAAGGAAAAAAGGGTGTTGTTTTACACAACCATTGAGAATTTTTAACCAAAGTATATTATAGACTTTTTATTAAGACCCTGAAGAATCATATCAACAGAAGAGTCGAGTTTTAAATAGGAAAAATATCGTTGTTATATATGGTCATGTTTGAGCGAGATGCTAACGGTCTAATCAGATTCAATGGTCTATGCTAAGCTATGCTAAAAGTGCTACCGCCAGACCCGGAAATCGGCTGAATGGAGTAAAAATAGTGGAGTGTTCCTTTAAACTTTATTTATACATTTTGTAATAAAAATGACCGTTACTAACTGTCAACACTTAATTATTTGAGGAAAATGTTCTATTCTGCATATCCAAAGTAGTGCATTAAAGGGACAGTTCACCCAAAAATTAAAATTACCTCATGATTTACTCACCCTTAAGCCTTCCTAGGTGTATATGATGAATACAATCAGAGTTATATAATAAAATGTCCTGCCTCTTTCAAGTTTTATAATGGCAGTGAATGGGTGTTAAGATTTTGAAGACCAATAAAGTGCATCCATCCATCATAAAAAGTGCTCCACACAGCTCTGGGGGGTTAATAAAGGCTTTCTGAAGTGAATCGATGTGTTTGTGTAAGAAAAATATCCAAGTTTTCTTTACACCAAAGGTAAACCAGTCTCCGTTTGGCTTATATTTAAATCCTTCAGCATTTTTCTTTACAAATACTCGTTTTGTACTTCTAATTCGTGATCTGTGTTTTGTTTTGCTCTCTCCTCTGTGCTACCGTGTTTGCCTACATCATCCGCTGAAAAGCCACTCTCTCGTGAATGTGCATACGTCAGTTTTATAAAGTTTTAAATATGGATGTTATTTTCTTACAGAAATGCATCGATTCACTTCAGAAGGTCTTTATTAACCTCCCAGAGCTGTGTGGAGCACTTTTTATGATGGATGGATGCACTTTATTGGGCTTCAAAATCTCAACAGCCATTCACTGCCATTATAAAGCTTGGAAGAGCCAGGACATTTTTTTAATATAACTCCGATTGTAATCGTCTGAAAGAAGAAAGTCATACAGACCCAGGATGGCTTGAGGGTGAGTTAATCATGGAGTACTTTTCATTTTTTTGGTGAGCTATCCCTTTAAGGTTCAATTATAACATACAAGAATTTTATTCATAGCGTTTTGCAACCAGTGACTCCAAAACTAGTACATTTTTCAGTCTGAGGAAATTTTGGAATTCTGTACAACTACTTTAATGATACTTTGGTTCTTATGTCTAGAACTGTTTGTTTAGTTTGTCCATTAACACATCCATTGTATAACAATCATACCAATTTTACCTCCTCTCCCACCACAAAATCTGAATGCAGAAGACTGATAATGAAAGCAAAGCCCTCTTTACCCTCAATCTGTCTTGCCATCATGACAAACGGAGTGCTAGTTAATGGACGCATCACAAATGGCTCTAAACACCATCTGTTTGTGAGGTACTGCAGGACTCATGCTAGTGAAGTGCAGTTCCTGAGATGGCCAGAAATAATGTTTACCTGTCTACAGAGTGATATTATGAAGTTTCATTTCAAGCCACACTGATTCTCCTGGCAGAATAGCTAATGGTAACATGCTAATTCTCAATGGATTCCTGTTCAGTTCTGAACTTGGTCACATAGTGGTCTATTCAAAACTATATTTAGGTTTGTTTATTTGGATAACTGAAACTAGATAAGTGAAGTCTGGATTTGATCCAAAGATTCATGTTCCTTTCTTCATTTCCTTTCATCTCCACACAGCTACTGCTATGTTCATGTCTCTATAGCTCACTCTGTATGGCCGTCTGCAATCCTCCCTGTCGGTCTGCTAATTATTTATGAGGAAACATGCCATTGTAAGGAAAGCATTTAAAATGCAGCCCCTTCCCCCAAAACAAACAGCCTAACAAAAAGGTTTGCATTGCATTAGCTTGACTGTCTTAATTATTCTTTCAGTGTTTGACCTCAGGCATTCTTGTTTATTGGTTTCATTAAGTTGGCTTGAGAAAGCCAACTTACTGATCTTCTAAGCTTCTTCTTCTTCTTCTTCTTCTTCTGAATCAAAACTTAGTCAGTATCTCCACCTACAGCTTTAAAGCTACAACCAACAAACTCGGGTCAGACCTTCAAACTGATCTGAAGTTAGTTGCTATATCTTTTCTAACTGATCCGACTTACCATTTTTAAAAACCAGACTATTAAAACCACCTAAAATCCCATAGACTTTTATTGAGGGGGTGAAAACTTTTATACAAAGAGACCTATGGTGCATCTAAGTTGTTATTGCTATAGCAAAGCTTAACAACTCCCTACTTAAAAAAACAGCTAAAACCAGCCTAAGCTTTAGAATGACAGCCTAAGAATGGCTGCTTTGGCTGGTCTCAGGCTAGTTTTAAAGTGGTTTAAGTGGTTTTGACCACCTTTTAGCTGGTCAGGCTGGTCTTAGCTGGCCAAGCTGGGAGACCTTAAAAGACCAGCCTATTTTCAGCTTAAACCAGCTATGAGTAGATAACCAGCCTAGGTTGGTTTTAGTTGGTTTTTACTGAATCAACTGGTTTTAGCTGGTTTAAACATGTTAATCATACTAGAAACATGGTAATCATGCTAGCAAGACACTAGTAACTTGCTAATTATGTTAGCAACATGTTATTAGCATGCTATTCATGCTAGCATCATGCTACAACATGCTAATTATGCTACAAATGCGCTAGCAACATGCTAGTGACTTGCTAATCATGCTAACAACTGCTAGTAACTTGTTAATCATGCTAGTAACATTCTACTAACTTGCTAACCATGTTAAAACATGCTAGCAACATGCTATTAACTTGCTAATCATGCTAACAACATGCCAGTAACATGCTAATCATGCTAACGACATGCTAGTTACATGCTAATCATGCTTATAACATGCTAGTAACATGCTAATCATCCTAATAACTTGCTAATCATGCTAACAACATGCTATTAACTTGCTAATCGTGCTAACAACATGCTAGTAACATACTAATCATGGTAACAACATGCTAATAACATGCTAATCATGCTAATAACATGCTAGTAACAGTAATCATGCTAGAAACATCCTAGTAACACGTTAATCATGCGAATAACTTGCTAATCATGCTAACAACATGCTAGTAACTGGCTAATCATGCTAGCAACATGCTAGTAGCATGCTAATCATGCTAGACACATGTTAACAACATGCTAATCATGCTAACAACATGCTAGCAACAAGCTAGTAACATGTTAATCATGTTATAAACATGTTAGGAACATGGTAGTAACATGTTAATCATACTAGAAACATGCTAATCATGTTAGAAATCAACATGCTAGTAACATGTTAATCATGCTAGAAACATGCTAGCAACATGCTAATCAGGCTATAAACATGCTAGCAACTTTCTATTTTTGCTAATTATGCTAAAACATGCTAAAAACATGTTAAATCATGTAAGCAATGTGCTAAATCATGATAGCAACATCAACTTTCATCCTTTAAAAAATGCTTCAAACTTTCAGGCTAGGCATTCTCAAGCCAACTCAAAGTTTGTTCTCAAAGTTTACTCCACTAGTTTGAATTTATAATCATAAATCATGGCTTTGCAATTAATTTTTGTTCTTTAGGATAAACCCATTGAGCTGCATCATCTTGTTTTCCAAGGGGTCCTATCGCTTTCTCCAATGATAAAGTTGTCTCATCTGAATCAGGAGGGAATTACGCAAAGATCAATCACCGTTTACAAACGAAAACAGTCTACAACAGCTCTGCACAAATATGAATATGTGGATGGATTTTGATGTGAGAGGACAACAGGGGGTGGACTTTTACACTTGAGGAAGCGTTATTATGGATTTTGGCCAGAAGCAATGGTTTAAAGTTAAAAGGCTTTAAAGGTTCACTGAAGTGCTTTGAAACTTGCAGCGTTATTCTATGTGTTGACATAATTTCACCTGAAACAGGAAGACAGGGGACGACATATCCAGCAGTCTCGTTCCCTGTTTAAAATAGCCAATAGTGCTTTGTTTATATCACAGCTTGGGTCAAATAAAACAGCATTCTGTGTAGAATTCAAATGTGTCATTCACCGTACAGAAAATACAAATTCTGTGAACAAGTGACCAATTTCAGCCGCAGCTTCAGCGTAGGGGGCGGGACGATTTCGATTCTAGAGAGCATTTAATTGGACAGGAAGTTTAGTAACACACTAATCATGCTAGCAACATGCTAGTAACACACTAATCAGTTTTTCTTTTGATTGGTAGTTTAAAACCATTCATAAGTGCAAAGACAATATAAAAGGTAACATATTTGATAGAAAAATATCAAACTATTATTTTGACTAACTGTACTGTAATTAAATCTGCACCAACCATCTGAGAAGTTCATCTTTTTCATTAAAACCTTTATTATAGTTTATGAATGATTCAGTGTTTGCTCCATGATCTCCCAACACTATTTTGTTATTCAATTACATATCTTAATAATGTTGGGAGTTTTTACTTACTGCAGTCCAATGCAATCTCACACACCAATAACAAATATAACAGGTTCACCTGTTAGTAATAGTTTGAAGGGATTGCATACGTGTATTTTTGTGTCAGCGTGCGTGTTTGCAGGAGCGAAACGGCAGTGAGCTTGTGATCGTGCCCTTTCGAGCTGGGACCGGTTTGCTCAGGAGACCTTGACGCTTCACCGTAGCAACCAGCGCAGGAGACTGCAGTACACAATGACTCAGACTAGCTTTAGTTCTTTAACCACACACACACACGCTGCAGATTACAAAACTCTTACCAATATTCATCCCTTTACTGTATATTCATACAGAGCATAAGCGGTTTTATCATTTATTATTCAGCAACATATTTTCCTAAAATAGCTCAGTTTTAAATAACCCAAAAATGGTTGCACTTTTGCTGTTCGTTTCCAAACATAAACACAGGCGGATATGCTCCGGCTGTTTGTCAGAGCTAGCAAAATGCTAGTCTAATTTAAGAAGGAGCAATGGAAACGCCATACAGAACGGGGACAGGAAACCTGTTAGTGGAGAATCTCCCTGTGAGATGATATCTGCGCAACATAATTGGTTTACACATTATGACATCACTTCCTCCATACAGCTCTACAGTAACTCTCTTGAAGGTGCCCTTCTTCTGATATTTTTAGTTAACCGTCTGGGCGGTAACTCCACCCCTCCCCCATCATGCATTTCAGCGGGTCTGGGTTCCATACAGCCAACCCGGTATCATATTGTGCACACCGCCTCTCTGAATGGATAATTCCTATTGATTTTAGGCGAGAGTTCACTTCCCTCCTATTCCGGCGAGTGGAAAAATCCATAGAAGGTCTCCCTGCTCATTACCTGTAGAGCTTTTGCTGGAATGGACAAATACATTGACTGGAACAAAACAGCCTGGGTTGGTCAGATCAATTCGGCTTTCATGAGCTCTGCGATTAGATGCGTATTCAATACAAGCCACACGCTTTATGCATATGCACACATGTCGTTTTTTTCTCCTGGAGTGCGTGGGAGTGAACGCATCTATTCGGTTGACACATCAAGGTTATTGGGCTCAGTTTGCTTTTCCTGTTGTCCCAGGACCGAAAGTCACTTTCTCTAATGCTGTGACGCTGTTTCTGAAGCAGGCCTTTCTCTCTCTCGGGTTGTTCTTGCGCCCTGAGGAGACTGTGAGGAAAGAGCACACCTGCCGTAGCGACAGAGAGCACTCTCACTCATCACCTCTGGCACACTATTAAGATGTACCTGCTCCTCTTGCTGTGCTCTAGGTCAAACAAGAATAATTTAGGGATGGTGCACAGCAAGCAAACTACAGCAAACTGGGACAGAAACTTGAGTTGGCAGACGTACCAGATGGAAGAAATAAAGGTGAACTGAATTGTCCTTTACTGCTTTAAATAAATATTTATAACAGGCGTATGTTAAACAATTATTCTATTATAAAAGCTCAGAGGTCTAATAAGCATATTAATATAGTCTGAGGACCAGTTCTCACTATTAACTATGACTTTTGCCTCAGTAAACTTCCAATTTGCTGCTTATTAAGGTAGTTATTAAGTTTAGGATTGAAGGATCTAAAAAAATGTGGGTATGAATATGTATTTAAAGGGATAGTTCACCCAAAAATGAAAATTACCTCATGATTTACTCATCCTAGGTGTACATTGCAAAAAAAGGCTTGTCTTACTTAGTATTTTTGTCTTGCTTCTAGTCACAATATGTACAATTTCTTAAATTAAGACGCATTTACTAGATAAGCAAAATATTTTCCAGGGGAAAATAAACTAACTTAAGTGCATTTACTTAAAACGAGTAAAATTATCTGCCAGTGGGGTAAGTAAAATATTCTTAAAACAAAAGTATTTTACTTACCCCACTGGCAGATAATTTAAAGGAGAAGTCCACTTCCAGAACAACAATTTACAAATAATTTACTCACCCCCTTGTCATCCAAGATGTTCATGTCTTTCTGTCTTCAGTCGTAAAGAAATTATGTTTTTTGAGGAAAGCATTTGGACTTGATTCAGTGGACTTGATTGGTGATTTTGAACTTCCAAAATGCAGTTTAAATGCAGCTTCAAATGGCTCTAAATGATCCCAGCCAAGGAAGAAGGGTCTTTTCTGGCGAAATGATCAGTCATTTTTTCGGAAAATAAAAATTTGGATACTTTTTAAACACAAAAGCTTGTGTAGCACAGGTTCTGGGATGCGTGTCCACAACGCTACGAATGACGTCTGTGTACTCCGGCTCAAAAAGTAGAGTATGGCAAAAAACTACATCTCATTTTCTCCCACAACTTCAGAATCGTCCAACATTGTTGTAGCTTTTTGTTTGTAAACAGTGTTTGACTTACTTGCACTTCTTTAGTCTTTAGTTCCGCCTATGTTCCGTGTGACATTTCAACGTGATTCAATAGTGCGTAGCATCATGGACGCACAAGTAAGTAAGATAAGCCTTTTTTGCAGTGTATATGACTTTCTTCTTTCAGGCGAACACAAACAGAGTTATATTAGAAAATGTCCTGGCTCTTCCAAGTTTTATAATGCCAGTGAATGGCTGTTGAGATTTTGAAGTCCAATAAAGTGCATCCATCCATCATAAAAAGTGCTCCACGCAGCTCCAGGGTGTTAATAAAGACCTTCTGAAGAAAAATATACACATTTAGAACTTTACAAACCGTAATCTCTAGCTTCCGCTAACTGACGTACGTGCATACACGAGAGAGAGGCGTTTCAGTGGATGACGTAGAACGTAGGCATAGTGTAAACTCCGGTGAGAGTATGCTAGTCTCGCGAGAACCAAGTTTTGTTTAGAGCAAGGGAAAACCAGTCTCCTCTTGGCTTACATATCGAAATCCTCCAACATTTTTCTTTACAAATCTTCGTTTTGTACTTTGAATTTGTGACCAATGTTTTGTTTTGCTTCCACGTTCCTCACTGCTTTCACCTATATCTGCTGGATCGCCACTCTCTCGTGAACACATGTATGACAGTTAGTGGAAGCTAGAGATTATGGTTTATAGTTTTAAATATGGATATTTTTCTTATGCATATGCATTGCTTTCCTTCAGAAGGCCTTTATTAACCCTCTGGAGTCATGTGGAGCACTTTTTATGATGGGTGGATGCACTTTATTGGACTTCAAAATCTCAACCCCCGTTCACTGCCATTATAAAGATTGGAAAAGCCAAGACATTTTTAAATATAACTCTGAATGAATTTGTCTGAAAGAAGAAAGTCATATACACCTAGGATTGCTTGAGGGTAACTCATGGAGTAATTTTCATTTTTGGGTGACGTATGCCTTTAATATGTGTTTTATATGTACTAATAAACAGCCAACATAGCAGTAATATGCATGCTAATAAGCAACTACTTAACATTGAGAATTGGTCGCTAAACTAAACTGGATGCTTTATTTAACTTATTATATAATATATTACACAAAAATTAATTTGACAAAAATTTTTGACTGAGCAGAACTGGCTAGATTGTTATTTTCTACAGTCTCTTATGAAAAAGAAGTACACTGTAGCATACCTTTAGAATAGTATTTATGTGTCGAATGTAGACTGTCGTTGTTCTAATTACTTCGTTTTATAATAAAGAATGTAGATATATTTTGGTTTCCAACTGTATTGTTTCATCAGCGAGTAACGTTAGTGCTCGACTAATGTATCCACCATTATTGTTTTGTGAAGTGTTTACAGTTTAGCAGCTAAACTTTATCTGTGGGCACAATTCGCTTGCATTGTATACGGAAAGACCAATCACAACAGACTTAGCCAGCTGACCAATCAGAGCAGAATATAGGCTTATGGAAGGGAGGAGTTAACCAACCTTAAGCTCAGAACTGCTTTGAACGAATCGTTTCGAAATCATTGCAAAATGATTCTAATATTAAATGTATATTCTGAGAAAGTTACAATGTTTTTTGACCTTAGATGCGTTTAAAGGTAGTTATCTGTTGTAGGTGACTCAAACACATAATATTTTCAGACACTTAATTGCATGTTAGCTGCAATTAAATGTAAATGAAATGGTTTTAATTTTAGCCAAAATTAAGAATGCTTTTTGACCCACTTAGTAATTTTATAATTAATTCCATAGTCTTTGAAATATGGTTAAAGTGTACTGCTGAATGTACTGACAATATTTATGATAAACTAAAATATATTTAAATTAATTTCTATTGAAACTTGTATGTCACGTTTGCATATATTTGTAATTATGCATTTGTAACGATGAATTTAGACCATCTAAGATATATTAAAAGTAATCCTGAATACAGTTAAAATCCTAATCAGGTACAGAAGATTACATGTGTTTTAGTATGTTAGTCAACACATCAAAATAAGTGTACTTCTTAAAAACATGAAGCACACTGTACTTCTTGCAGGCCAAAGTGTGATAAATTAATAATAATTTAAAAAAAGCTGCTTGATTTGATAAATCATTCATGCTTGTAACACACAACACACATTCACACACACAAAATATTGAATTATTGTAACATTAAGACATTTTGTAAGTGCCAATGTTTAATTAAAAACAGTCCGGTTTAACAGTAGCCTTCTAAAGATCAGAACCTCTTTCATCAGGACCTGTTTGCTTGATGTATGTGGGTGAAGCTTTCACAAACTGCCACATGTCTTCCCAGTGAACTCTGGGATATGGGCCATGAGACTATATCCTGTTGGAAAGGCCTCTGGGGGTTTTCTGTGTGCTGGACCATGCAATGGAAAAAGTGTAGAACCAGGCCTGGAGGATAAAGGAAAACCCCTTCAGATTCAGTATAACCAGTCCTCTCGCCGGCAGACAGCATCTCGGCAGGATCCTGGAACAATCCCTCCAGTGTGGCATCCTGTGTGGAAGAAGCCAGCAGTGTGGGATGGACATGGAGAAGACCATCTGGTTTGAGTCAGTTAGGACTCCATAAGGGGATTTATAGAAGCGTGTATTAGTGTGTGTGTGTGTGTGAAATGACGGATGGAGTGTGTTATGGGAGCAGGTGCGAGCATTCAGACCCAGTGGAGTGAATAACCGCTCAAGGCAGATTCACTTACGAACGCCGCAGGCTATAGCATAGAAAATGACTGACGGACCTTCGTCTGGTGGTGATATGGTGGGCGCAAGTGGCACACAGATTAACATTTATGTAACCAACCCTCAGATGATAACAAACGTAGGTTCATTCAGTTATTAGAAGCCAATCATTAAAACGTAAACACCTACTACACAAGTGAGAGATAGAAGGACTCCATCTGGTCACAGTGTGACAGCGTTTCCCTTCAACTCCCTCTCTGAAATGGTGACAATCCAACCCATCTGTGGACACAACATGACAGCCATAGAAACTAACCGCTCAAGCGTCATCAGCTGTAGGCTGGGCTTCCATTCCCTAGACTGTGTGACAACAAAATTTGATCTTTAGTATTGCGTAGGAGAAAATTAAAGGGATGATTCATTCACTAGTGAAAATTCTGTCATTAATTACTCATCATTTTCAGAACACAGATTAAAATATTTTGCTTAAATATTTTAATCCGAGAGCTTTCTGACCCTGCATAGACAACAATGCAACTGACACTTTCAAGGCACAGAAAGGTAGTAAGGACAGCGTTAAAATGTGACATCAGTGGTTCAACAGTTATGTTATGAAGCTACGAAAATACCATTCATGGTACTCTTGCGAACGTGTGTCGACGACTGACACAGAAGAGAAGAAATTGTTAAATAAAGTCGTTACTTTTGTCTTTATTGCGCACAAAAAACATTCTTCTAGCTTCATAAAATTAAGGTAGAACCACTGCAAGTGTTCATGTCGTTCAAATCAACACCAGAATCAACACTTCTTAACACTAGAAAATTAACAGCATAATAAAAACAACTCTGTACAACACTGGAAATTTTGCTGTTCACCGATGTCACATGGACTATATTAACAATGTCCTCACTACCTTTCTGGGCCTTGAACGTGTCAGTTATGTTGCTGTCTATGCAGGGTCATAAAGGATTTCATCAAAAATATCTTAATTTGTGTTTTGAAGATGAACAACGGTCTTATGGGTTTGGAATGATATGAGGAAGGTCCCCTAATAGTCTGCTAACTGTTAGTTGACGAGAAGAGGCTTGGTCAAGCAAAGATTTATTAGGCACTTAGTTGCAGGAAAGAAAGAATTCCACAGGAAGTGGTGAAGTCACACAGTCTATGACAGACAGATCGTTAACGGCTGGTCTATGTGGTAATGTAGTACATCAGACAGGACATCTAAATGCTCACCTATCATTTATCAACCTCAAACATGGCTTTTCATCTGAAAAAATGTATGTAGTAGAAAGTTTACATGACAGCTCAATCTAATGTTAACATAGAAAAATGTGCGTTATTGGACTGTTTATGTGGAGTGTGGAAGCTGAATTGTAGTGCGCTCACTGCATGACAGATGGAGGCGCCGGTGCGCTCACTTGCTCTTAAAATACTCTATCGTTTTTGGTCATGCTTATAAAAGTAATACATCTTTTGAATCTGTTTAGACTCTGTTTATTTGTGTGCACTCAGAATAACAACGAAACTCTGTGCTTTTGTAAAATAATGAGAGCAAACAGGATGTGATTTCTGACATCTCTGTCACTAAACTTGAGAGCAAAACTTTGAAACTCTGTGTATACTTGCCTTACAGACATGGAAAATATATCTATAGAGAGTGAAATGTCTATTTTCTAATGAACCAATTTAAATGGAAAAAAAAATCTCAGATTATGTAATCCGTATCCTATATCTGAAATGTGCATACAGGCGCATACTGCAGAGATGACGAGTCAGTGTCGCCGACTTTATCTCTTAAACTGAAAACAAAGAAAGCTCTAGTTTATCAATAAATTGTTAAAACGTTAATGCAGCCTCCTTGCTGTTTTCCTCTGACACATTTATAATTATTATATCTGCTGGTGCACTGTGGCAAGCTTTCTTTGCACGTGCTTGAGTACTTATTAGGTTATGTAGCCAATTAAAGGGATAGTTCACCCCAAAATGAAAATTTGATGTTTATCTGCTTACCCCCAGGGCATCCAGGATGTAGGTAACTTTTTTTCTTCAGTAGAACGCAAACAAAGATTTTTAACTCAAAAAGTTGCAGTCTGTCAGTCATATAATGGTAGTCAATGGCTACCAAATCTTTGAGAGTAAAAAAAAAAACATGCACAAACACCCTGCAACTTGTGACGATACACAAGTCCTAAGACACGAAACGATCGATTTGTGCAAGAAACTGAACAGTATTTATATCATTTTTTTTTTAACTCTGATTTGTCACGAGTCGCAGGGTTTAATTTGGTTTTGTATGTGTATATTTTTTACTCTCAAAGATTTGGTAGTCATTGACTGCCATTATATGACTGACAGACTGCAACAGTTTGAGCTAAAAATCTTCATTTGTGTTCTACTGAAAAAAAAAAACGTCACCTACATCTTGGATGCCCTGGAGGTAAGCAGATAAACATAAAATTTAAATTTTGGGGTGAACTATCCCTTTAAAGGCTGATTTTTTATATGATTTATTGATAGATGTGCAACTAATAGTCTACTAATTCTTTAAAGTGAACAACTACTAGTCGACCAGAAAAATCCTTAGTCGAGGGCAGCCCTACATTAATGACAGAATTTTCATTTTTGGGTGAACTAATGTATTCAGGTCAGAATTTTAGCAGTTTAGCAAGTCACCACAACTGTTTTCAACATTGATAATAATAATAAATGTTTTTGAGCAGAAAATTAGAAGGATTTCTGAAGGATCATGTGACACTGAAGACTGAAGTAATGATGCAGTAAAATTCAGCTTTGCAGAAATAAATTTAAATTAAAATAGATTTTAAATGATATATTATTTTACAATATTAATGCATTTTCTGTATTTCTGATCAAATAAATGTATAAATTCTGCCTTGGTGAGCAGAAGAGACTTCAAAAACATTTAAAAACATCTTACAGACCACAAACTTGTAAACATACAGTGAAAACATGCAGTATGTTTGCACCTTTAGAATAACACCTGATTTAAAAAAAAAAAATGAAGAATAAGCACAGATTCAGCTCTTTCAGAGCATTTACGACAAAAAAACACGTCATGATCTATACATTTCAGAAAGTCAGCAGTTATATTCTGCTATTTCATGAGAAATGCACATTGGGGACAAAAGTCACTGAGGAATTCTTAAAGGAGAAGTTCACTTCCAGAACTACAATTTACAGATAATTTACTCACCACCTTGTCATCCAAGATGTTCATGTCTTTCTGTCTTCAGTTGATAAGAAATTATGTTTCATGAGGAAAGCATTTCACGAATGATCTATATATAGTGGACTTCAGTGGTGCCCACGAGTTTGAACTTCCAAACTGCAGCTTAAATGCAGCTTCAAATGGCTCTAAACAATCCCAGCTGAGGAAAAAGGGTCTTATCTAGCGAAATGATTGGTCATTTTCAAAACAAATTGACAATTTATATACTTTTTAACCCCAAATGCTTGTCGCGTTTTGGAAGTTCAAACTCGGGGCACCATAGAAGTCCACTATATGGAGATGATTCCTGAAATGTTGTCCTCAAGAAACATAATTTCTTTACGACTGAAGAAAGAAAGACATGAACATCTTGGATGACAAGGGGGTGAGTATATTATCTGTAAATTTTAGTTCTGGAAATGGACTTCTCCTTTAATATCTTTTGCTGATTTTAAGAAAATTACATTTACACCCTCAAGTCGTTCCAAAACTTTATAACTTCTTATGTGGAAGATAGTTTGAAGAATGCACCAGTTGCTCTTTTTCATACACTTGCAATGAATGTGGCTCTAGCCTTTAAAACACACAAAAACACCAAAACAGCATAAAACAGTCCAATGCCACATTTTAAGTAATCTAAACACA
Source organism: Labeo calbasu (assembly GCA_019740295.1). Classification (NCBI taxonomy): domain Eukaryota; kingdom Metazoa; phylum Chordata; class Actinopteri; order Cypriniformes; family Cyprinidae; genus Labeo; species Labeo calbasu. The sequence continues at coordinate 36,919 of JAHKKF010526732.1, forward strand.
TTTAATTGATGTTTTGTATAAAACTGATGTCACTGAACATTACATTCGCATTCCCAGCACATTCTTCTAAATTCTCCTTTTGCATTCCCTAGAAGAAACAAAGTCATACAGGTTTGTAACAGCATGAGGGCGAGTAAATGATGACAGAATGTTAATTTTTACTTGAATTATCCCTTAGAGTTTATCTCCTCAGCTCATGAAGCGAATTCTACCCTATTATTTTAAAATAACCAGCGTAGAGTAATGAGTGAGGCGTCTTCTTCTGTATTTAGCATCGGTGACTCATATCCTGCAGTGGCATGCGTACGGGTGGCGCCCCTCTTTCCACATTAGTCGTATTAATAGTATATCACTACAGAATGCGACAAGGTATCATTCACGGATAAACCCATGAATATTTTCCCATCAGAATGAAACGAAACAGCTAAACAGAACAATGCTGAGAACTGTATGTGCTTACTCAAATTGTCCTTTTTTCCCACTTGGACTAAAAGATTCTCTGCAGTACTTGAAGGTCATGCAACTGGGCCACTGCAGCACGCCTGGCTTTTTCAAAGACACATTCAACTATAAAACACTAAAGAAGACATAGTAAAAAAAGTACTGTACTTTAATAGATTTTTCTCTTTTTTCCCACATGATCTTCAAGGATGTCAGTGTTCTCTAGTTTGTATTTTATTGTTATAGTAATTTTGCATCCTGCTGTTGCATCATAGTGATGCTCTAATGAACATCATAAACAGATATTTCCAGTCCTGGAAGCAGATTGGTCAATAATAAAACATAGCAACCATTATGACACAAAACACCTGTTTGCTAATACTATGCAATAAATCTGGCAGAAGGATTGCACATAATGAATTTGCTGAATATAAAAGAGTTTTAATGAAAACTTACGCCCTTATGTTTTCTATGAAGTAACTGTTTTACAAAAGCAATAAGGCAGTTAAAGCTGTGTTGTATTGTGAATATTGAGCTTTCACACACATTCTTGTATTAAAGCCATCTTGACAAAACATAGGCACATTAACTCCCGTACACTACTGCTAATATAAAGACATAATACTGCAGGAATGTGACGTCGTGACAGTACTGATGTCAACAGAAAATGCTAAAACCTCTATTTTATGATCAGTATGATTTTTTTTACACTGGGGACAACTGAGAGACTTAAATGCAGCTATTACAGAAGGTTCAAATGCTCACCAATGCTTCAGAAGGAAAAACCATGCATTAAGAGCTGGGGGGTGAAAACTTTTGAATAGAATGACGATGTGTACATTTTTCTTATTTTAC
>JAHKKF010526733.1:2542-23857 GCA_019740295.1 Labeo calbasu
CAAATCTGATCATTTTACGGCCAAACATCTGCTGAGCAGAATTTAGGGCTGCTGATATCTAAACAGAAACGCAAGTCATGGTGCAGTACACATTTACCACTGTCACAATATAGATAAACCTTCTCGATCTAAATTCAGTCGAATGATATCAAGCTTATATAGTTCTTGTTTATATTGTTTCTGGTTCCTAGGAATTCACCAGGTCACATGCAACACAAATAAAATCACTTTCACATGACAGACTGTGAGGGGAAAGAATAAAGTTTTTAAGACTACTAGCCTGAGGGACATAAAACACACAACTCACATCTCAAGATTTAAACAAACAGAAAAACTAAATCGCAACCTCCTTGTGCTACATGACAGTGCAGATTCATTCATCTCGCAGCAAGAATCTGCACATTTATCTTCAAGTCCCTTCTTTGCCCGGCTGTGATTTTCCCCTGAGAGCGAAGGGGCTTCCTTTAGCACCGCATAAAACATTAGGCTGTGCCGTCTATCAAGCAGCCGTGACGTCTCCTCCTCCGACCGTGTCTTTCCCTGCAGACAATCAGGTGAGACGAAGTGCTGTCGCTATGGAAACATCACCAAAGGAGCATGACATCATTATACACACGCTGTAATGATGGAGGAGGGGCGCCAAGTCAACAGAGCCGCATGTGGGCAGGTAAACAAAGCAAACTGATGTGGGCGAGGCAAACTGGGCCATTATACACCTGAAATTAGCTGCTTTATCTTTCGTCTTTTAAAAGACTGGCGACAGTTGTAAATCTCCTGATTTAAAAAGTAGCCGAACCTTTCAAATAGAGTTATAAAAATGCCTCTGTTAATATTACCTATCATTACAATCTGAACACTATCCACCACACCTCAGTGATTGTAAACAATAGTCGGATTCATTCTTAGAGTATCATCTGCACTTTGAATCTTCAGGCATAGCCGTTTCAATTGCAAGATTGAGTTTGTCATGCCAACAAACACACAACGGTACTATAACAAAGATGAACTTTGTTTTAAAAAGTTTAAAAATGGAACAGCTAGAGAAAAATTACATTTGTGAAAATGACATTAAACGTTTGAAAAATCTGCTAAACTAAAACAAACCTGTGTGGTATAAAGATTTTCTGTGAAACATAAAAGAAGACATTTTGGAGCTTGACAGTCATGATCATTTATGAACTGTCATTTAATGGAAAGAAAGAAGCCATGCTTTTATGTTTTATGGAAAAATGTAAAAAAAAAATAAAAGCAGGGTTTGGAACGACACAACAGAATTTTTATGTTTGGGTGAGCTATTCCTTTAGACAAATCACAGTCAATATGTCTAATCCACAGATCATGATGTACACATAGCAAGAACAGGATTAAAGGTCATGAACCACAAACACAGTCTGCACAGAGACACATGCTTCATCACGTAAACATGAAGCTTTTTTTCTGACTTGAATTTTTAAAAAACAAAGTGTTGATATTTTATGAGGCAAATATATGCACATTTTAAAGTTATGTTTATAGAGAGATCCAGATTAATACAAATTTGTCCGTACAACTTTAAAATAGACCTGTTTTCATTACTTTCATTAAAATTAAATGAGATTGTTGTGTGCTATTTGGGACTAAGGGTTGACTGATATGTGGTTGTCAGGGTCGATGGCAATACAGATTACTACAAATCAAGTAGACTGTTATTTGAACCCATATATATGTCAGGTGTAAAAGTTAAAATTAACGTCAAAACAAGGGCTATGACAAAAAGTTTCTTTAAATGCTTTTAAATTATTTTAATCGACAAAACTGTTTTAAAAATGGCTGACACCAATAACCATAGGAATGCTTAATAACGTTGCCAATAATTGGCCAGAGCGATAATCAGTTGAACCCTAGCCCAAGTACAGCTATATTTCTTTATTGCTCTCAAAAATGCTGCAGTGTTGATAACTGAATATTTTTAATGGTTAATGGTTTTAATGGTTGCATAAAGCAACTATAAAATATAAGCAAAGTAGTGGTTCATTGGATCACAAAATTCATGGTTTGGATCATATTACAAGTTTAAAAAAAAAAATAAATAAATAAATAAATAATAAATAAATAAATAAATAAATTAAAAAAAGGAAAAAAAAATAACTTAAAGCTAAGTATTTCTTCATTACCACAGCAAACACTACTAGCCTAACTACGAATGGTCAGTACGAATTGAACAGCCAGTAAAAACTGAGCAAATACACAAATTACAAGCTAAATACAGCAAAACAAAGTAACAAATCAAATAATGTTGGTAGTACAGAAATTTAATAATTAAGTGTAAAATAACTGCATAGTTTTCACTGTATAAATTAAGTGAAAAAGTAAGTCGTCTACTTCCAGAACAAAAATTGACAATTTACTCACCCACTTGTCATCCAAGATGTTCATGTGTTATGTCATGTCTGTTATGAAGAAATTATGTTTCTTGAAGAAAACATTTCAGGAATTCTCTTCATATAGTGGATTTCAATGGTGCCTCAAAGTTTGAACTTCCCAGCAGATGAAGAAGGGTCTTACCTAGTTAAACGATCAATCATTTTCGAAACAAATGGACAATTTATATACTTTTTAACCTCAAATGCTCGTGTTGTCTCGTCTCTGCGATGCGCATACGTAGTCTGTGTAATCAGAGTCAACACAGGGTATGATGGAAAACCCCCATCTTGTTTTTTTCTTCAATCTTAAAATTGTCCTACGTCGCTGTTTTACTATTTTTCTGTAAAGGGCGTTTGATCAACTTTGGATGTTCACTTTGTAAACACTGGGTCAGTACTTCTGCAGCGATGTAGGATGATTTTGAAGTTGGGGAAGAAAACAAGATGGCAGTTTTTCGACATACCCTAACTGTCTTGACCGTATTGAACCGAAAAAAAAAAAAAAGTTCACATAGAGTTGTACAAGGTGAGCGTTTGAGGTTAAAAAAGGTATATAAACTGTCAATTTGTTTCGAAAATGACAGATCGTTTTGCTAGATAAGACCCTTCTTCCTCAGCTGGGATCGTTTAGAACTCTTTGAAGCTGCATTTAAAATGCATTTTGGAAGTTCAAACTTGGGGGCCCCACTGAAGACCATTATATGGAGAAAATTCCTGAATTTTTTTTTTTCAAGAAACAATTTCTTTTCGGAAGAAAGATGTAAATTTATCTGTAAATTTTTGTTCTGGAAGTGAACTTCTCCTTTAAATATAGATGAATCATTGTCAAAGCTGTGTTTCGTTGTTTGATTAGCATTAATGACAGCAGCAGGTATTTATAGGCTGCTGTTACTTTAAGACCTGAAGCACCTATCCAATACAATGATTCAAACGCAAAGAGATGCGAAAGAGGATTCAGTTGGGTGCGTGAGTATCACATCAAGCCTTCTTTCGCCTTTTCTTGAACTGGAATGGTTCAAAATCGCTTTGGTGTGCAAACATGTACAAAAGACAAACTTTCACTCTATTATGCTTAAATTTTGCAATTAATCCGTGGATCACATGCATGCCAAACCATTGGGTCTGGTCCATTTGGATCACAGATCAACTACAAACCATTCAACCCTTATTGCAAAGTCTCTTATGCCCTTATGTAGCCTTACTCTTCATTTAAATGTCTGACTTCCTGAATTTCTCTAGACATCCTCATATTTGCATGGCTTTGCATAAACAGAAATGTGTGGTTGATAACAGCGATATTGGCACCAGGATTACACCAATAACCAAAACACCTGGATTCATTCAACAAACCTTTGTTTGAATCATTTCCAACAAAGCTTGTACAAATACTTTAAGCATCTTACTGTAATTAACTCTCTACTGTGAAACGGCAAAAGCCGGAAACTTGTACAGTTGATCCATACAACAACAGAACAAACAATTTTGCATAAAACTTTTGCCACACACTGATTACCACACACACACACACACACACACACACACACACACACACACCACATTACAATTAAGCAGCTATCATTGCTAAACTTGTGCAGAATTCCAGATGGTTGTGACCATCAACCACAAATTGTACAATAAATTTCAAGGCAAAGGAAACAGTGAATATTATATCCCCACTGCTCCATCCTGTCATGTGCGTTTAGGCTTAATAATGATTTATAGTTGAAATATCTGCTGCAGTAGTTATTTTAGTACGCCAACTGTTTGGAAAAAAGCACAATACCCGAAATCTTGTATCATATCATCTAAAACTCTAACAGTAACCAACACAATGGAAGTTTTGGGCACGCTTAGCCAGGTGCAAAGACTTTTCATGACCTAGTAAAACTTAGAAACTGATGATTCAGTGTTCATAACTAAAGAATTTCATTCATGAAATCCAGACACAAATGGAAAACATCTGAGCAACTGTTTAATACTCTGTAAACTCTGCAATGACATTCAACCTCAACAGAACACATTTACACTGTCTGATAGGTTCCATTAGAAATGTAAATTACACCAGACACACCTTTTAGACTGAAACCGGCTGAGGAAACAACCGCGTGTCATCTTACATATCATCTCCCACCTCAGCAAAGTAAACAGACGTGGTAGTTACTGTACGTGTGCTGTGAACAGTTGCCTAGTCTCAGAAAAAGACAACAAGACTGTAATCCGGTGAACACGGCATGCTGATCTAATCCCACACGCTGTGGGTGGGGTTAACTTGAACTCGCAGGGTAAACAAACCTCCAGACAGCAGGGCTGAGACTGTCGCTGACCCAGACCTGCCCAAGCTTTGGATTTACCTGCATCGATCAATGACCAAACAGATGCAACCCTGATAAGAGATCAACCAAACCAATGACAGGGGTAAATCAGTGATTACATGGCAAGAACCCAAGTTAAGTGAGACTACTTAAAGGAATAGTTCACCCAAAACATCATTTACTTGCATTTGGATTTAAACCTGTGTGACTTTCTTTTGTGCAACAAAAGAAAGCTGTTATTGCTGTTATGGTAGTTTCAATAAATTTGGAACTGGAACTGTCAAGTACCCAAAAAGATTTATTATTTTATATTATATTTACAAATGAATATGGAAACAATTTACAATAAGGTGTCATTTGTTAACATTAGTTAATGTATTAACTAACATGAACGAACAATGAACAATACAGATTTATTACACTTTTATTAATGTTTTTTAATTAAAAAAAAAAAAAAAAAACATGTTGTAAATTTGTTAATGTTAGTTAAGAAAAATAGAGTCATACATTGTTAGTTGACTAACGCAGTTGATTAATGTTAACTAATTAACCTCATTGTAAAGCGTTACCCATAATATTTAAGTATATTTAAATTATATTACTTTAACTTAATACCAAAGGAAGTGCTTCAATCATTAAAATAATGTTACCCTGCTGCCTTAAGATTTTAGGTTCAGTCAACTTAAATAAGTTTAGTCAACTTGAAATGTTAAGTTGTACTAAGTGACAACTTAAATTTTTGAGTTGACTAAACTTAAAAGCTGTGTTTGTTACCTGACTGCCTTAAAATTGTAAAGTGAATCAACTCATATCTAAGTTGTCACTTAGTAAAACTTGACTAAGAGTTGACAAAGTTGACTAAACTTTTTTTTTTTTGAGTTGACTGAACTTAAAAATTTAAGGCAGCGGGGTAACAAATTATTCACTCATCAAGTTGTTTTTTTACAGTGTAGTTAGCAAGCAACATATTTCATAACATTATTATAACTGGTGCACATAAAATGTGCAAGAGAATACAAAGATTAATTTGTGCAGTGAAAAAGATCCAGTTTGTTGTTTGCATTGCCATAGAGACAAATAAATGCAGAGGATGTAAACAGCCCTTAGTATTGCTAACCTAAGAGTTTCCATCTCATAATTATGTGTACTAATTATTGTAATTCCAACAGGACATGAATGCACCCACAATGCTCAATGTGTACCCAACTACTTTAAACAGAAAAGCAGATCATTAGAAGGAACTTTCATACTGGTTTGACAACTCATCTCCAGCACAGCAAACATACAGACAGAAAGATGACAAAAACCTCACAGAATTCCAATGCAGAAATTAAAGGGATAGGTCACCCAAAAACTCTGTCATTAATTACTGTATGAGGAGCATAAAAGGAACTTCTGAGAAATTTTCTTTTTGGCCAAACTTCTGCAGTCTGAAACCTTTCCTGCTTCGACGTGCATATAACTCCAACATCTGTGATCTCTCGCCACCTTTAACTACGCCAAAGGGGCCGAGGATAGATTTCTCCTGAAGTACTGGTTGAGGACTGACCTCCATGGTTCAAACCCTAACCTCAAACACTGTAAGGAGGAAAAAAATTCAAAATTGGCCTGAAGTCAGGAGCTTGCGCCAACCAAGCAGAGGAAAAGGGTGGACTCCAAGTGTGAATGGAATACAAAATGATCTTCAATAGGTCTGTAACCCAAAACTTCCAGACAGATGCTAAGCACTTCAATGGACTTTCATTAAAAGGAAAATAGACACATACTGAATTACATTACAATCCAACAGCAATTTCGCAAACTACAGGTGACGGGTGAAATAAAAGCTGCTTTTGTGGAGTCAACTAGAGGACAACTGCAAAAATAAAGGAAACTGATCTTAAAAAGGAAGACTGGCTCACTACTACTATCCCAAAAGCACTCACGAAAATAAAACATAATAACACACGTGATGCCAAAGCAGGAACAATTCCCATCATCCAAAGGATGACTGTTCAGCACAAGATAAAATACTTATGAACTTCATATTAAATGATACTCCTTAAGATTGCTCTAATGCCAAAAGTAAGTCTTAACAGAACATTTTACATATCTGAAATCACATTAAAATAGAATTATGGGTGCTTAAAAAGGTCATATTGTCAAACAGCTTGATGCTATGAAAACATACAGTAATTTAGAGAACTCAAACCTTAAGTCCAAAAAGACCATTTACTAAAATTAAGCCACAAATAGGGCTTGCTCTGAATTTCCACAACTTTCTAATGTCAGGTGAATTCAGCGCATCACAGTTCCAGTTAAAACATATTCAATATCAATATTAAGTACTGTATTGGACACAAAAACAACAAAAGTATATGACATTATTCCATTTAAGCTGACTCATCAAATCCAGCAAATCAAAACAAACTCCACCAAGCAAGAGTTCCATGGCAAAAGCGGTGGCAAAGAAAGCAAAGCCTGTAGCCAAAACCAACAGAACGACGTCTGCATCAGTGGGTCCTTTAGGAAATCACCATTGTGTCTCTCTGGAGTCTTCCAAATAAACAGCATGTGTGGAGACGGTCGCTTAGGAGGTGTAGATGAGGAGGCGGCAGAGAGAGGAAGGAAGAATCCTTTGCCGGTTGCTTAGAAGTGAATGTGGGCAGAGTGTGGCGGCACCCTGGCACTGTAACGTCTTATCTGAGTGAGACACGCAGGCATTCTGGGGAACTGACTGGCCGATCAGTCGTAAACTGTGAGAGAAAGTTTTTCCCACCTCTTTTGTTTTTAAGATAAGGGTAAAACAGGGTCACTGGGAACTTTAAAAACAGTCAGTTTACTGAAAAAAATAAAACGCGTGTCATTGTTTTTATACCTTAAATGTCTGCTAAATGACTAAACGTAAATGTAACACCAAAAAAAAAATGCAGTATAGAAAAGTATTGTCTGTCACAGGATTACAAAAATAAAAAAGGTAATTTTGGCAAGTTTGTATTATCCAATTGCAAGTTAGAAACCCATAATTGTGAGTTTGCCTTTAAAGGGAACCCCGGGTATTAAGAATTGTATGGCTTAATATAACATAAGTGATGTCTCTTACTGAAATATGTAGTAAAAAAAACCCAATGAAAGTCTTATGTTATTTAAAAAAAAACACATTTATTCATATTTTGGACTATGGGGGGTAACAAGAGAAGCGATGTAAGCCTTCACTGGTTTTCCTGTCGATAAGAGGATAAAAGATTGGGAAGATGCCTGTGGACGATAAAAACTTTCTAAAGACCTGCATCTTTGTTCTCTCCACTTTAACCCTGATGCCTTTGAAGCTTTTATTAGACCACAGCTACTAAAAGAGCTTACAATTGACAGAGACAAGAAACGCTAGATGCCATCCTGGCAGGACGTAAACATACGACGCTTGTCATGACGCCACAACCACTGAAGGAGTTTCTCAGTGTGGAATTCACTCAATATCCAGGGTCATTTAGACTCTTTGTGGGGAAAATCAATGGTACGGCATTTGGTTTAAGCCTACGCTGATATCCATCAGCACCTGTAAGCTCTTTCAGTAGATGCGCTCATCGTATCAGTATTTAGATTTTCCGAGTTGTGTTGCGGTAAAAATAGCAACAGGTAGCGCCAGTAGCTCACAGATCGTGCCACCATTATACATCTTAATTGTTCAAAATATGTATAAAATGATGTGGATGTTTTAAAAAAGGTAAATCTTTCATGGGTTTTCTACTACATATTTCAATAAGACACATCATTTATGTTATATTAAGCTATGTCTTAATACCCTTGGTTCCCTTTAAAGACAAACAGCAAGCTAGTAAAGTGAAATTGTTGGCTGAGGTGGTAAACAAGCAAATTTAACCTAATGTTACTATTTGAGAACCACCTGAGGCCTAATGCAGTGTTTAGGCAATAAACAGCAAGAAGAGCTAATGTCCTGTCTGGAATATGCTTTGTGTGCATGCATGCATTACATCATCTTGCTTAAACTTATGCTAACAGCATCAAATGTCCAATCTTGCCTCAAACCCCTCATCTCGTTGGGTTTTACACAGGTCAGAGTTCTGCAGATTCAGGAAGAGTGTTTATGCAAAAGCTTTTAGGGAGTAATCACATGCTATTTGCCAGTATCAGCTGACACACTCTACCTGACCTTAATGAAGTACAGCATAGTAGGATGATGTCATCGAAGACACGCTTGCACGGATAAAAAGAGAGAAGGTTAAAGTGGCAGTGTATAAATTTTGTTTCTTTCCAAACAGGTTTGCCACTGATTGGAAAGACAGAGCTTAGGCCAAACTCAAGCCACTGATTGAGAATAATTGCTGTGCAAAGCTAGTCTGGATTTTAACATTTAAAAAGTTAAAGAAAAATGACAGGTTCCTTAAAAGCAAAAAAGACTAGGTGACACTGATTGATTACAATCAGTTCAAAGGTCTTTTGAAAAACACAGCCACATTCCTCAATCCTGAACAAACATCCTTTTCACATAAATCTGACATTTCAGTAGGAACTACATTACTTTATCATCTAGTTCTCAAAGGCTGTTGCTCATAACACAAGCGATAGGTCATAAAGCAAAAAGCTCCCATGTTTCCAACGATTCCAGCAGTACGCAGGCAAACATTTTCAAACAGTCACAGGAAAACACGCCAGGCTAACGTCTCTGGCATCTAACGTGACTCATTAGATTCCACCGATGTTCAAAAATCAACAGACGCAAGAAGCAGTTGAGCAGTGAGCTTGAGGAAGTGCTTACACGGTCTTCCTAATTTAAAACAAGTTTAATTAAATAATCTACTGCAGAGCAGCTGCAGAGGCAGTTCTTACCATTACAACTCCAAGAGTCCCCTGCCAATCTGAAGACAACAACTTACATCTTCCCTATACACCCACAGGCATATAAAATTTATAACAATATAGACCATGTGCTGTGTGATCCAGTTTTACATGATGGTGAGTTTCTAAAAAAGCACGAGCACATTGTTTGCATCCATAAAAAGCAATAAGAACTGCACCACGCTAAATACCAGCTCTTATCTCTGATAGCCCATATAGATCAAATGACATTAACAAGGAAAAAACTGAGGAATAGATGCCTGATCTGTGTAGCCTACTATTATTATTATTCTATAACCATGCCAAATTCACAACTTTACAAATAGGAATCTTTAAGAACAAAATAATAAAAAAAAAAGTTGGTTTTTTTTTTTTTTTTTTTTACTTTTTAAATTAAAGATCATTCAAATTAATAGAAAACATTCAAACAGAAGACATGAACAGACATGAACAGAGCTTACTCCATCTCTACATTCACAAGTAAACCAATCCCTTTAATTCCACTTCCATGACATTTCCGTTACAACCCCTGGTGAAGCCTGTGCACAATTTGAAAATCAAAAATGTTGGCAATCAATCCCTGCAGTGCCTCTGCCTAAACAATATAGCCAAAAGCAGCAGACATCTCCTTTTAAGGCCAGCACAGTGCCCACAGCATGATCTTTCTCTATCTGCCAGCCCGCAAAGGAGAGCTCTGTTATAAATAAATCGCACTGGACATCCAAAAAGGCAAACTACTCGGTCTTCTTACTAGTAAACTTTCATTTAACCGGTCACAGCTGAGTAGATCTACCCCACAGTCTTTTCATGTCTGGTTCCCAGGTCAAAAAAAACAAACATACAGCTTTCTCTCACACTGATGGCTGCTGTTAGAAAGTCAAACATCTAATCTAATCTAAGCCTGGTGTACATGCCAAAATAATCAGCTGGGTTTGAGCTGAGTCAGCTAAAGAGTCTACCTCACTCTAGTTTTTCACTGACCTGACTGTGAACAAAGACGCAAGCATGGTTTATTGTATAAAAAGGATCCATCAGGATAATATATGCTACTTAATGACCATGTCAATAACATTAGGACGTTATAATGTTACTAATGCAAACTAATTGCACGTAAAACAGCATGCCTGTAAAGGCAGACGTCAAATTATACAGTCTCAGACAAAGTCAAGTTTTACATTATCTTATGTTTGGTCAGGGGCAAACATCACAGCATGATGACACTATTATGCGATGATGCAATAGCCACCCCCACTAACGGGTTAGTTCAGGGAGGACATAACACATATTTCTCCCTAAAGGTCGAGAGGAATCCTGCATGGAATGCAGCAGTCTAAACAAACACATGCAAAATTCACTAAATATCATATTTCACATTTTGTAGACAAAGAGTAAACCATCATTTGTTGTTTGTGTATAACTCTCTGGAAAGGTGAAATATGTGTTATGTCCAACTTACACAAGCAGTAAACAAACTTTTGTTGTTCTGTATTTCTGGTAACACTAATAAACATTATACATATGAGTCGATGGGTTTTCAAATAGCAGACAAACAGCTGACTTAGTACTTATTCAAAAAATAGTTCACAGCAAAATGAAAATACCCATATACTCACTCGCAAGCTTCACATTCTTCTTTTAAACACAAAATATGTCAGACATGACAGACTCAAGTCATTTTCACTGTATGGAAAATATGGATGTGAATGGTGACTCGGGTTGCCATGCAGTGTACTTTTTTGTATTCCACATCAGAAATAAAGCAATAAAGATTTGCAACAACTTGAGGGAGAGAATTTTTTATTCATAGGTGACCTACTTCTTCAATATGAATGTTATTACAAAATGTAAACAAACCGGCGTCTAGATTCGCGGGAATTTTTAACGTTAAGCCAGTTATTTCAAATTTCGTTATGAAACGAAACGCTTATGAAGCGTTAACGTTAAATAATCAAAACCTTTTCATCTTATTCTAATGTTGGTCAATGTGTCAACAGATTTAACTATTTATATAAGCAAGCTAGTTTGATAGAACACACGTATTATATACATATTTGCGATCTGTTTGCCAAAATAGGGATGTTCTTATAGGTCGGATCTTATGAATCTGGAGAACCGGTCTGAGCGATTCGTTCATGAATCGGACTGAATTATCTGGATCCAGAACACCTAAGAAGAAATGATGCCAACCCCTCAGAGGACCTCAGATGATGCCAACCCTGAAACAACATACAGCACTACCGAATTTTGCTATATGTTGATTGCAACATATAAATCATTACTGTTTATGGTGTTTTCTGCTTGATTGTCATTAACTGATTTTTACCATTCATCTCTGCCATATGTATGTCAACTTGACATAGTCACTACAAGTAAGCCAATACTAAATATATTGTAGAAACTTCAATTTTCTGTAGCGCAGCTTTGCAACGATTTGTATCGTGAAAAGCGCTACACAAATAAACTTGAATTGAATTGAATTAAACCGAGAGGTCCAGTCAACAACTCACTGATTCAACGACCCGAGAAGAGTTCATTTCAAACACACCGATATGTAATGAACCGACAACTGATGACTGGTCTGATACTATGAGCATGTGGGTGAACCAAGGATTTGACAGATGGGATGAAATTACTTCAGCAGCTGAATCGCAGAAACCTTAATAAAATGTTCTGGGAACAAGTTTAAGAAGCGGTTTCATCCACATATATAAGAAACAGTTCTAATGAAAAAAAGTTCATCAAAACATTTCTTTAACCAGAAATGAATATGAACTTAGTATCATGCAAGTAAAACGATGTTTAGGTTCTAAATAACTTTGTTATTATGAGCTGAATCATGGCTGAGCTGGGATACGAGATTACACTAAACACACTTATTAACAAAACTTAATCGAAAACAACTCATTGAACACCAATATATGACATGCTCAAAGAATACTGAGGTAAAAACCAATGAATCTCTTTTTGACCCAGTTCTTAAAAACGAACTGTTCAAAAGAACCGGTTCGCTCAAATGAGTCGGACTTCAGCAAAGTATTCGTTTCAGAACAACAATCACCGCAGTCAGTGCTTACCTTCAGTTCACGGATCCTATAATAAACAAGGACACGCTTTTGCCTGTGCACTTCCCCAGAGTGAATTTCAAAGCAATGACATTATTTATTATTCCACGTGTCCGTCTTGAAGTCGTTCCCAAAATCCCAAACCAGCGCAAAACATTTTAACCGAAATACGCGTGTACTAAATCAGCCCGCCTGTGTGTCCGTTCATACTGCAGCAGCAGAAAGGCGCTAATGCAAGAGAGACGGAGGATCCCACACTATGGAGCAGCAGAGGGGAGAACAGCAATCCAACGTTAATATTTCTCGTACGCGTGTCACGTATCAAATAATAATAGTCCACAAGGTAATAAAGTATACCTTTCAGTCCATGTTGAATTTATTCCTCTTCAGTTCACTGTAAGAGCACGGCGGTTAAGAAAGAATACTTCTTGGCTTCACTCCCCCTACTTCTGGCAGAAATGGGCGGAACATAGCCACAGTTTAATCTGATTGGCTTTCTCATAATGACGTCACTGGACAAGGTCGTTTACAGGTTTAAAAATGATTTGGGACTCCTCATTTTGTAAACTGTTAAGTGTTTCGAGACTAAATCTGTTTTTTTCTTCTTTATTTCTGTCATTTGTTTTGAGGTCAATGACAAATAAAAGAAATAAAAAAGTGGCTTGTTATTAGAAAACCACAGGTGAATAATATCACCAGGTGATTACTTCACTGTACATTAAGACATGTTCAAATGTGAATTAAATGTGAATTAAATGTGCAGCACTTTGCTTGCATTTCCAGAACAGAAATCTGACCAATGGATAGAGACAAGTTCAAAATATTTAGCATATTTTGCTGATTAATGCTGCTGTTGCTGCTGCAGATGGTCAATTATTGTCATGTTTTGGGCTGTACTAATCGGTCGGACCGGGAAAAACATTTGGAGTACTATAGACTGCCAAAAGTTATAACAAATCAAAGGGAAGTGTGCAAAAAAAAACTGTCTGAGGAACAAAAGGCATTTGTGGTTGGCCAAACTGAACCAGGATTTCCAGAGCAAGAATCTTGACAACATTCATGTTTGTTCTTATCATTTCCGGTCAGGTAGGTGAAACATTAGGCTAATATCTTAATTAATACTGCTCGTGTGTATCTTTACCACCTATTAACTTTAGTTTGTCGAAATATTGCGGCTATTTCTGCTTACTAAGTTCTTCTCTATATGATTTAGCAGCTTCCACACGTTTTTCCGTGTTTTAGACAGTATAAATTAGCAGAACAACCTATTCAGTAGTACAATAACCGTACAATCCATGTTGTTGTTTACATCCAAGAATATTGCCAATATGGCCACGCATCCGGTTAACTGACCAAATCACGACGTAAGTGCAAACCCTCTATTCTTGTTTTATTATGCTAACATTGAAGGTTTTACAAAGAGCATTTTGAATATAGATGCCCTACAGCAACAGTACAGTACATCATGTGTTATTCAGCAAAGCATGCTCTGTCTGGACAGGGAAAAGCCAGTGTCGTCTGCGGCAGTTTAAACAGCAGTGGTTAGGGTACACCGAACTGCTATGACCTCTGTGATTTTGTCTTATGGAGTTATAAATGCCAGCCGGTTTGAGAAAATTCATTGTCCCTTCATCCAACCAGCCTGGGAAAATGAAAAAGCCTTGGTTCCTTGATCATTCTCTATGGTTTTCTAAACCAAATACAGGCCCAGAAAAGGCGAGGACATCTTATAAAAGCTGTATTTATTTTTCTGACAGACTTAAAGCCAGTCAAATTCATTGTGTTGACAGGCTTTAAGCAAATAATAAAAAAAATAAACATACTGCATTAGGACTTGTTTTTCTTTCACAGAATCAAAAAATGTCAGATGATTGTAGAAAAGACAGGGAAAGACTGTTGGGAAATCATCGCTCACAGGAAGCAACTGAAGCAAACAAATGTTATGAACTTCAACAATATTATGCTCTGAAAGAAGCTATCTAAAACAGAAAACAAACATTTTATATACAGTAATATGCCTCCTAATGATGTGAATGGTGTATGCTCTTGAATATGACTCAAAGGACAAATACAAAGATAGCATTATAAAAATATCCACTTATCTGTTGATGTATAACAGTTTGAGGTGTTTGTGAGTGCATGCTTGTATACCTTTAAATGGAAAACACTGTTCTTCTTTTTGAGTGTTGAGTTCTTATAATACTATCAGCTCCACACCAACACTCTCTGAACACCCACTTAAAAAAAGTACATTGGCGAGTGATTGCAGAGCTTAAAAGGTGAAGGGTGTAACTTTTTTATATAAAGTCTATTTTAATCTGCTGCTATGCCTTAAAAAAGTATATAGGATTCAGGTTACTATGCAATGAAAATCAGTAACATACTGATCTGTAACAAAGCATGTATATATGTAAGCCAAAACTACTCCCCAAGGGTATGCACCATATTGTGATCTTCTTTCTTCTTTTAAGTGCATAGATTTTAGTGCAGATGGTTTTAGTTTATCTCTCTGTGTTGAGCAAGAACATCAACTGCAGCTTTAGCCTCTGTTATTCCACACTAAATCTGCCGTCCATCAACACAAGCTGTTCTGGGAAACTTTCTTCACTCCATAAGTGAAGATAACAAATTTAAAGAAGGAAAAATGCACCAAAACAAGTAAAACGGCTCTAGGAAGTCTATATTAAAATTGTCCTTCATTCAATCATTTATAGATATGTATACACATGGGGTCAGTAAAAAAGTTAATACTTAAAATAAACATTAATGTATGTTTCTTAAGCACCAAATCAGCATATTAGAATGACACTGTGACACTGAAGACTGGAGTAATGATGCTGAAAATGTAGCTTGCCATCACAGGAATAAATTACATTTTAGCATATATATTTAAATAGAAAACAGTGATTTTAAATTGGGAAAAAAATGAATTTTAAAGTTTTTACTGTATTTTTGATCAAATAAATGCAGCCTTGGTGAGCATAAAAACATCTTTAAAGAAATAAAATAATAACATCTCCGTAATCTATTAGACCTGTTCATAAATCTGAAACCCCACACCGTCAATTTTGACTGCATATTAACATTTTCTAGCTCCACAGTAATAGATAATAGATAATACACTACCAGTCAAAAGTTTTTGAACTATATTTTTAATGTTTTTTAAGAAGTGTCTTCTGCTCACCAAGCCTGTATTTAATTAATCTGAAGTACAGCAAAACAGTAAAATTTAAAAATATATTTACTATTTTAAATAACTGTTATCAATTTCAATATATCTTAAAATGTCATTTATTCTCGTGATTTCAAACCTGAATTTTAGCATCATTACTTCTGTCGCATGATCCTTTAGAAATCATTCTAATATGCTGATTTGCTTCTCAAAAACATTTATTATTATTAGTGTTATGTTGAAAAGAGCTGAGTAGTATTTTTTAGGTTTCTTTGCTGAATAGAAAGTTCAGAAGAACTGTGTTTATCTGAAATAGACATCTTTTATAACATTATAAATGTCTTTATCATCACTTTTGTTCAATTTAAAGCATTATTGCTAAATAAATTATGCTGACTCCAAGCTTTTAAATGGTATAGGGATAATGTTACAAAAGCTTTTTATTCCAGATAAATGCTGATCCGATGGCTTAACTGTTTATATATTGATAATAATAATAAAATATTTCTTGAACAGCAAATTAGCATATTAGAATGATTTCTGAAGGATCGTGTGACACTGAAGACTGAAGTAATGATGCTGAAAATTTTGCTTTGATCACAGGAATAAATTTAATGTTACAATATATTCAAATAGAAAGTGGTTATTTTAAATATTAAAAATATTTTACAATATTACTGCTTTTGCAGTAATAAAAATGCACACTTGGTGAGCAAAAGAGAATTCTTTAAAAAAAACATTACAAATCTTACTGTTCAAAAACTTTTGACTGGTAGTGTACAATCACACTTAAATTGTCCCAACTAAATTTAAGCATTTCTGCTTTCTAGGCTGATTTAAAGAGTGCTCCACATCCTGTGCAGATAGCACATTTCACAGATTAACTAATGTGAAAAGAACATTCTTTGGTAGTGAAGTCATTTGGAAAGACAGCAGCATATTCCTAGAATCCTGTGCACATTCCTGTGGTTCTTATCTAAAATGCATCACAGATCTAAAAAGATTTTATTTAGATCTAAATCTTTATCATCTAGAATGATGCTTGCCTGTACAAAAATACACTGATAGGATGTTGTGTTTTCAAGGGTGTTTTGGAGGACTGCTTGCTTACTGAACAGTCAAACAAATATCGATCTCTGATCTCTCCTTCAGTGTAAGTCTATTAGATTTTACAAGTTTTCATCTAGAAATTCATATCTACAGCGCAAACAAAAATGTGACATCTACAGCACATTCCAAAATGTAATAAATGAGGTTAATGATCTCAAATCCCAAACCCTAAGGATGAGTACTAGTAATAGTGATACTTTCGTCAGCACTAATTAGGTCATTATTGCTCATAGAGGGATAATTTGAGGGCTTTTAACCTAAAATCTAAATTAAGTATGAGCAAGAAAGGCTAGACTTTTCAGACTAGACACATAATTTATCTGATTACTCAATGACGGCCTGCATCTGTTCGGTGTTACTGCACAAAGAAAATCATTTACGCAAGAGAATCTAAACACAGCATTTCACAAAGAAATCTACAGTTCATAGTAAAAGAAATTCCTGTGTTCCTGTAAAACAAAGAAGCCCAACAAAACCCAAAAACAAAGGCTCTGTCTTTAAAGATGAAAAGATGGACCAACAGCTGCTACAAGATTTACAGATGCAACAGATATAAAGCTGTAGTGTTTTATGTGATTTACTGAGGAGTACAAAACAAAACACTTGTAATGAAAAGTCAATAGAATAGTACATCAAAAATTATGGTTACTGTTATCAATCATATCCTATTACATTAATGATAAAATAGCATTTTAAATCATTTAGACCTACATTAAGCATCTGATACTATCTTAAGAGACAACAATAACTCTTTTCGGCGTTGTGAAGGTAAAATATAAAATATGACAAACTGTATGTGAAATGATTTGATGTGTTCATGCTTTGACCTTGTGTTTGGATCTTTCATATATAGGTGAATCTCACAAAACCTGTCAAAAACATGCCCAGGTAACAGCAAAAGCAACAGCAAAATTAATAATAGTAATAATAATACCTTTAAAAAAAAAAAAAAAAAAAAATCTATTATATTGTACTATTAGAATATTATACTATTCACTTTCATAAATGTATTATTATTATTATATTTTATATTATTATATTATTATTATTATATTATATTTTTATAATGTTTAAATTATTTTCAATAGTTTGTTGTTGTAAAAGTCATTGTATCAGTAAATACATCAAAATTATTAAAATTATATAAACAAATCAACATAAATTTAATAGCAAAACCACAAACTATATTTTTTATTGGAATTTAGGAAGTAATTGTCATGCTTTGACCTTGTTTTTGGATCTTTTTGGATCACAAAACCTGTCAAGGTCACAGCAAAAGCAAAAGCAAAAAAAAAAAAAAATACTCCATACTTTTTTAACCAATACCGTTGTTTGCCAATATTTAATGCAAAAATGTCTGCATTATTTAATAATAAGACAAAAATACTATAATATTAATATATATTATGACATATTGCATTTAGGTATTTAAAAATGCATTTAAAATGTTTAAAAAAAATATTTAAATTATTTACAATAGTTTGTTGTTGTAAAAGACATTGTATCAGTAAATAAATATATATATTTAAAATAATACAAATGAATCAACATAAATTTAATAGCAAAACCACAAACTATTTACATTTTTTATATTCGGCATTTAAAAAGTAATTGTCATGCTTTGACCAAGATTCTTTGCCAATATTTAATGCAAAAACTTCTGCATTCTTTAATAATAAAACAAAAATATTATGATATTAGCATTCATAAATAAATTACATCTATTATGATTATGATTATTATATTGTATTTAGGTATTTAAAAATACATTTAAAATGTTTAAAAATAATAATATTTCAATGATTTCCAATAGTTTGTTGTTATGAAAGACAATGTATCAGTAAATAAATATAAATTATTAAAATAATACAAATGATTCAACATAAATTTAATAGCAGAACCACAAACTATTTACATATTTATTTCGGCATTTAAAAAGTAATTGTCATGCTTTGACCTTAAGGTTTTTCTTTATATTTTTTTTGCCAATATTTAATGAAAAATGTCTGCATTCTTTAATTCTTTAACATTTAATATTAAATAATATTAACATTCATAAATTAATTACATTTATTATTATTATACTGTATATATGTATTTCAAAATAAATGTAAAATATGTAAAATAATAATAAATGTAAAAAAACATATATTTAAAGTATTTCCAGTAGTTGTAAATGTCATTGTATATCAATTATTAAAAGAATATAAATGAATCAACATAAATTTAATAGCAGAACCACAAACTATTTACTTTTTAATTAATAATTTAAAATGTACTTTTCATGCTTTGACCTTGTGTATCCAAAGAAGTTATTTTCAGCTCTAGCAAGTTATTAGAAATTATTCCATAAAAAAACTATTCTCAGTATATCACTGCTACTTTTTGTAAAATGACATCAGATGCAAATGATTTACAATGATTTGCAAAATGTATTGAATTATGTGTTGATCACATATACCTCATGTTTATATTAGATTATGTATCTACACTGTATCCTGCGCATCTAAATGCAACAATATCTTATGTTTCATTCTTCACATCTTATGTTTTATTCATCAAATAATCAGATTCTCCTCAGATACGGTCTGCTGATACTTCATGCATCAAACGATGACTACGTTCAGCTCTCTCTGCAATATAACAACACTGTATCCTCCTCCAGCACCACAAGGACGTTCCACATATGGATGCTCTACAGCAGAACAGGGTGACCCAGAATTACGCCTGTATTTGGCACAGTAGGTTTGCTAATTAAACAGAGCACAAGGCCCAGTCCCTCCATCGCAACCGAAGAAAGCCGTGCTGCCATAGAGGCGTTATAAAAAGCTAATGGGAAGCACGCATCCCACTGAGACTTCATCTCAGGTTATGAAAACGCAGTCGCAGGGATCCACCCATAATATTCCAGCTAATCGTCTATATTTGCAACCATGTTTCACTAACACTTGCAGCATCTCATATTTGAGTTCATATGTAATGATGTCATCCACCACAACAAAGCAGCCAGTAAGGATGCTTCTTATTTATTCTACAGCATGCACACTAAGCAGTACGCAGTCAAAGCAAAGAAGCCAAGTGAACGACACTTACTGCGATCTCTGACAGCTGCTGGGAAGAGTGTGTTTATTTTGGGCTTTCTCTCCTCTCTTTTTCTTTCTCTTTTCCTCCCCTTCTCATAACAGCAAGATACAGGCTGGACCAGTGCTGGTTGCCTTGGTTACTGGAAGGGGAATGTGTCACGTGACCAGGAGGGGAAGCAAAAGCAGGCGGTGGCCCCTCCTCCCTTCAATGTCACTGGTTTACAAAGACACAAGACACAATGGGCGTCTTGAGGAGGTGGGTGTGGTGATCTGAGGAAAGGCAGGGGTTAAGCTTTGACTGACTCTGCTGCGTGCGTGCACGCGCGCGCCTTACGTGTACGAAATGTACCGGCAGCAGGCTGCCAGGATACAGAAATAACACACAACAAGACGGCCAGGCATTCCTGCACCCTCCCAAGAGCGGCAGCTTGACCCGCTGGCCGTGATCAGGCACTCCTGCCAAGAGAGGTTATTTAAATCACTACAGACGCTGGACAGATGCAGCGACGTTATTCACCTGGCTAGTGGCCGAATGTGAGATCTGTGAGATATTTTATGACGCATGCAAATGTAGGCAACGCAGATATGAAAAGCAGCACACTGTAACCTGCATACGCTGCATAGCTTTGTGTAATATGTGGTGTTTGAAGATTTGAGTTATATATGGGAGAATCTCACAGAACCTGTCAAGAACATGATCATATTTCATCTTAAAAATGTCAGAAATTATACTAAAAAAAGTTTATTATGTTTAAAGTCTGTTTTAGGGACAATGTGAAAATAAGAATAAAACACTTCACCAAAAATTCTCATACAAAACTCTAAAACAATAAAGATTTTGTTAATAACAAAAACAAAAATATCTTTCATATTAACCTTAATATATTAATACATTAATATTATTATATATGATATATTATTAATATTATTTATATTATGATATGTTGTTGTAGAGCTTGTCATTGTATTACAGTTTATTTAAATACCTTATAAAAAATCTAAATATTAAATCAATTTAATAAAAACATGATTTGAATGAATTTAAATGAAAATGAAAAAAAAATCAAATTAAAAAGCAGAACCACAAACTATTTAAAATAATTTAAATAGTAATTTAAATACTGTAATAATGCAATGATTAATTATAAATGTTGAGGAAAAAGTATACAAATGTATACAAGTATACAAATATAAAAAAATACATTAGATATGTATGAAAACTATAAATAAAGAATAAAAAAATAAAAAAAATAAAAAATATATATATATATATATATACACACACACACACACATTTTTTATTTTTATTTTATATATAATTGTATTTTTTATTGTTTA
>JAHKKF010526735.1:0-40290 GCA_019740295.1 Labeo calbasu
AATGTTTTTAGTGTATTTTTTAACATCAGAGTGTATTTGCCAATAACATGGGAGTACCACAAGGGTTTGTACTTGGCCCACTGTTGATTATTCTTACTATCAATGTTTTTAATTGTTCATCAGCCGGAAAAAAGATAAATGTCTTCGGTCAGTGGCGATAGTCTTGTGGGCAGCATGCCGACATACAACGTTGTTGCGCTACAGGCATCCCAAGTTCGAATCCCAGCTTAAGACCTTATAGCGGTTGTGTGGATTTCACCATTCACAAATTTTATAAGATTATTAAAACTTTATTGTTTTATTTATCATCCTTGGAAGTTTACACTTCTCTTTTGTCATTTTTAATTTGATAAATAGCATCACATGCCAAAAACATTATGCTTAATGTCATCTTTTCACAACACACACGCACAAAGGCTGACAAACTGATTACAGAATAAGAGCACAACCAGGGTGAGTGCTGCATCCCAGAGGACCTTGCTGCCCTCCAAACACAAAGCTTATTCCCAAACCCACTCTCACACAAGGAAGAGAGCCTTGTAATTAGGTTCACATCTTTTCATTCACATAATCATCACACCCTTGTCACAATTTGACGCACAATCAACTTTCTGAAGAGGCCTGAAGTGCGCAGAGCCGACCTATGTGCTCCCGCATACACAAACAAGCTTATGTTTGCCAAACACAATTAAAAGTTTCCTTGAAACACATATTCTATTTGCTCCCTCCTCCGGTGTTATCTTTCGGTTTTTCCGGGGGAACGGTAAAGCCGCACTCACTGGCCATTTTCAAACACTTGGAAAAAGCTACATTGCATTTCAGTCACGACGCTCTGTGTATTTCCTTTGTCCTCTATTTGTATCAATTTGCTCCTGTCTAACAATAACAAAAGCTGTGCCGGAATACCAAATGTGGAGAGGGCTCTACCTTATCCAACTCATTACTGCAATTCTTTTTTCTAATAAGAGGCTTTATTAAGGCCTTGCCCTTCATTTGCACTCCTTGCAATTCATATAAAAATATATCCCTCCATTCTACAGTCAGATCTCCAAGAGGACGAAACAAATTCAGCTTGTCCTTGGAGCACAGCGTGAATTAGTGCTTCAAAAACAGCAACTACAACTGTCCATCTCTCACTGGAAATATAGTTAGTTAAACTTACAACAGTACTCAAAAAACGCCATGTAATTTGTATGTATGAGCATGTCCACTCTGGAGATGAATGATAGGTGTTCGTATAAGGCGTGAGGCCTTTAATTACCCGCTTGTTCCCATGGGACACATTACTGAGGGGAATCCATGTGGTCTTTATTAGTGCATTTTAATATTTGGGGGGTTGATATGGCACCGTTTCCCTTACCAGGGGCACATTTGTCCTGCTTTAGGGGGCTTGTGGGGTATTGGTTGAATATGCATGGGCTGGTATAGTCCGGTCCCCAAGAGCATCAACCAATGACAGAGTGATGGACGAGGATGCCTGGCATCATCCAGAGGGGGGATCAGAGAACAAAGAGCAGCCCAGACCCCCAGACTTTAACACGGCTAATGAAGGGGCCATGCTAATGAGGGACATGCCAACACTGGGGAAAAGAGTTCCAGAAGCAAGAGATGGAATTCTGTGACCCTTTCGGGAAGATGACATTCCAGGAGAATATCTGGAGATGAATACATAATTAAGTTTGTTAAGTACTCGCATGACAACTTGGTGGAGGGTTTTGACAGGATTGTAAAAAGTAGTAGAGGTCATGGAGAGTGAAGATTGAAAGTTATGCAGTATACATGAATGCTTCGGATACTTTTGGAAGTGGTGGTGTGTGATGAGTCTCTTGGATATTAATCAGCTGATTGTGAATTCAAAACGACAATCAGGTATTGTTGATGTAAGACGCCTAGACTCTTTTGTTTCTCTCACTCTCATTCTCATTCGGACTCCACCCATTATACACACACACACACACACACTCAATAAGCACATATCCAGACAAATAAAACAAACTCTGGAGTAGGGCATTCAAACTGGGGTCCAGGAACCCACAAAGAGCCAACAAAGCAATGCTAGAAGTTAAAAAAAAAGTAATTTTTAAATAGTTTTTTTTTTTTTTACAAACAAAAGTATTTTTAGGGCTGTCAAAGTTAATGTGCACTTTAAATACACTACTGTTCAAAAGTTTGGGGTCAGTATTTATTTATTTATTTATTTAATACTTTTATTCAGCAAGGATACATTAGATTATGATGGCGTTTTAGTGCCACGTTAAAAAAAAATTAAGATTACGTGATTAAAGTCGTAATATTTTGAGAATAAAGTCGAAATTATGAGAATAAAATCAAGATATTACGAGAATAAAGACAAAATATTTTGAGAATAAAGTCGAAATGTTTCGAGAATTTAAATTGTAGAAATTAAAGTTATAATATTTTGAGAGTATAGCCTATATTGCACATGCAAAGGCCCAGATTGAGAGCACCGGGAGAAGTTGCCAGGCCGCATCATCTTACTGGGTTGAGGAAGAGTAAATTTTAAGGACTTCCAGAAACAGCTTATTATCAAGAATATGAAATTACTTATACTTTAAATTTTATTTTCGTAATATTTCCTCGTTATTGTCATAATTTCGGCTTTATTCTCGAAAAATTTCGACTTCATTCTCATAGTAATTTGACTTTATTCTCATAGTATTTCGTCTTTATTCTCGCAATATTTCGACTTTATTCTTGTAATTTTGACTTTATCCTTGAAATATTATGACTTTATTCTCGTAATCTTAGATTTTTTTTTTTGTTAAACATGCCACTAAACCACTGTCATATTAAATAGACCAGATAGTAAAGTAAATTGTAAAAGATTTTCATTACAAAAATTCTCGAAAAAAAAAAATCACGGTTTGCACAAAAAATATTAAAGGATTGGTTCACTCAAAAATGAAAATTCTGTCATTAATTACTCACCCTCATGTCATTCCGAACCTCATGTCATTATCCTTGAAATATTATGACTTTATTCTCGTAATCTTAGATTTTTTTTGTTGTTGTTAAACATGCCACTAAACCACTGTCATATTAAATAGACCAGATAGTAAAGTAAATTTTAAAAGATTTTCATTAAAAAAATTCTCGAAAAAAAAAAAAAATCACGGTTTGCACAAAAATATTAAAGGATTGGTTCACCCAAAAATGAAAATTTTGTCATTAATTACTCACCCTCATGACATTCCGAACCTTGTAAGACCTTCGTTCATATTTAGAACACAAACTAATAAAGTTGGTATTTTGTTTCCTTTTCGCAAAAAAGTATTCTCGTAGCTTTATAAATTTAAGGTTGAACCACTGACGTCTCATGGACTATTTTATCAATATCCGTACTACTTTTCTGGGCCTTGAACGTGTCTGTTGTGTTGCTGTCTATGCAGAGTCAGAAAGCTCTCAGATTTCATCAAAAATATCTTAATTTGTTTTCTGAAGATGAATGAAGGTCTTACGGGTTTGGAACGACATGTCTTTGTAATATACATAACTTACAACACAATATAAATGGGCTTTTATATGCAAAAATATATCCCTGCTTTCATATTTTAGGCTGGAGGTCCCTCACAAATGTTTGGAAGTCATTGAAAACAGTTGGAGAACACAGACATGAATAGGAATGAAGTCATTCCAATTAATGGTGAAGTGTGGTCGAAGTGCTAGAGAAACCTTTTGGGAAAAATGATAGTTGCAATTCCACCTGGTACCACTAGTCAGTTTCACAGTTCAGAATCCATAGCTAAACAAAAGGCTTAATAATGCAATCCCTTGATATTGTTTCAAGATATGGCTGCTTTGCTTGCTAAATTATTCCAAACCAAACAAACATTGACTTTTCTAATCAACAAAAGCACCATCATATCCGATGAATGCAATTAGATCCTTTTGAAATAGGGCAGGATTAGACTGTGAATGAGACCACAATGCCACACAAGTGCTCCCTGACCTTTTTTTGCAAATGTGAGCAAGCCCTCCAAAGCAGGTCGGCATGCCACTTTACACAATAGCAGCCGACAGCATGACTACAGATACAATCGTTGTGAAAATAACAACAGAACATATTTTTAAGAAATAGACCTTAAAGGGATAGTTCACCCAAAAATGAAAAGTCTGTCTTTAATATCTGACCCTCAATGTCGTTCCAAACCTGTAAGACCTTTGTTCATCTTTGGAACACAAATTAAGATATTTTTGATGAAATCCGAGAGCCTGCAGCAACGTAACTGACACGTTCTAGGCCCAGAAAGATAGTAAGGACATCATTAAAATAGTCCATTTAGTTAGCCAAACCTGAGTTAGCCAGTGCAGAGATTCATGAATAGTACAAGTCTAGTTCAAAAGTAATAGTGGCGCATGACTTATAAAAGGGGAAATAAAAGCATAACAAAGAAACATTAAGTTGAGATGTAATGTTTACAGTAAATGTTTATAGTCTGAAGGGTCATTAGTGCGTGCCGTTAATCAAAGGCAGGGGGAAAGGAAGAGCCCCGATGGGCCCCGCTGCATCCCCTCTGTTTCCAGCCCCTTTTAATTAGACTCACAGCAGGGCCACCGTACCCACACACGTGCCTCTCTGTCTCGCTCTCTCCGTCACTCTATCATCCGCTCATCCCCTCCACCCAGAATATGAGTTAGCGTCTGCGAGCCCCAGTGGGGCCAGGACATAATCATAGTCATGTGCTCAAAAGACCATTTCTCTGCCACGGTCTGTCAGTAACCAATATTAAATAAGAAAAAGTGCAACAAACCATCTAAATTTCATCTAATGATAAAATAAAGAGGATTATCTGAGGATTTAAATGATTGTACAGGACTCAAAATGCATCCTCTACAGTTTATTTGGTGAAAAACACAGCTACGAGAAACTTAAAGAATACCTGTCCGTTTTAGGATAATGGGATGTCTATTACTAAAGGGGAGGATAGAAAGTGTTGCTGGCCATCTGCCCAGTCCCCTGCGCGCTGACATTTGGCTGCAGACCTTTAACCCTGCTGGAAAATGTCATGCCACAGAGTTTTCACCCCAGGACAACGACCCTTCAACCCCCGAAGCAGAATGACACCCACAATACAATGTGATTCATTAATTATGGTTTTCAAGAAAATAATGGGCCATGTTTGACATCTTAAGACTCAAGTATTTCAACTTGACTGTGGAAAACCTCAACTGAGCTCATTTTCGCCTATTATATGGCAACTTTTGATCATGTCTGGCTTAGATTTTTATTATGAGAAAAACTATTCCAGTACTCCCACACAAGATTTCTCTAAAGTCTCTAAAGAAAATCTCAAATGACTATCTTGAACTGTGCTCACATTTGACAACACATCTAAGACTGCAATCAAAAGTCAAACTATTTCAATATGAACAAATAATAATATCGGGCATTTATCGGTTATCGGTGTAGTAAATATAGTGCTGGTAATTTGATTTAGGACTAATTTGATGGGGAACGTTCATGTTAAATGCAAGCATTTTTCATCAAATTATTCCTAAATCAAATTATCAATACTATCTACTTTGATAACCGATATTACATGGTTATCCTATTTAAAAAAAAAAAAGAAAAAACACAGTAAAATTAATAATTTTAAATTAAGCAGTTGAATTTGGCCATTGCAGTGTTAAAATCCACAGTATGAAAAATGTATGTTCATTTATTTTAATACATGCTAAATGTCACATTCAGCAGTGTTATTAAATTAGTGTTTTGTCAGCTTTAAATGACAGTACAGGTAACTCTATAAACAGGAGATAGTAACAGATCCATATAAACAAACCAAAAAAAAAAGTCTCAACTGATAACCGAAACAATTGTGCATCCCTACCATTCAAACTGATTTTACAGCTCCATGCTCTTACTGAATGCCAAAAATTGTATTATTTGTTGAAATTGTATCATTTTAATTTCTCCTGAGGAATTTGAGACGCATTTGAGACAGAGTTGTAAGTGAGTTACAGTTGCAATCAAAATTATTCAACCCCCTTGACCTGCAAGACATTTTGATGCAGAGAACAAAATTTTGTAAAAACAATTCAACAAAGGCATCAGTACACTATTACAGAAAGCTTATTAATACACATTTGAGTAATTCTAAGAACGTAAGTTGATGAATATTCTTTAAAATCACCAATAAACTCTGCTTGGTAGAGCTTAAAAGCTTCTGTCAACTCTCTACTGCAATCTTGGCCCATTGCTCGCCTAAAAAAGCTTTCAGATCACTGATAATCTTTGGTTTTCACTTTGCCACTGCTTTCTTCAAATTCAACCAAATTTTTTTTTTTATGAGAATTAATTCTGGAGACTGAACAGGCCACTGAAGAACATTCTATGACTGACCCCTGAACCAAGCATAAGTAGATTTGAATGTTTACTTTGGGATGATTGTCCTGCAGGAAAATCCACTGATCATCAGCTTCAGTCATTGCACCAAAGGCATCACAATTCTTGCCAAAATGCCCTGACACTTCAAAGAATCCATGATGTCCTTCATACAGTCATGATTATAACTTCCTGCTACAGTAAAACACCACCATAACAGGACTGTTTGCTGATGGAGATGGTGTTGTTCTGCCTTTTTTGCACCAGACATACCGCTGATCCATAGGTCCAAAAAGTTCCAGTTTGGTCACATCCCTGCATAAAACATTCTTCCAGAACTCCACAGGTCTATCCAAATTAATTTTAGCATGTTCAAGTCGGCCTTTTTTGTTCTTATTGGTCAAGAGTGGTATTTGGCAAAAGGCCATACTTGTCTAGAGTTCTTCTTATACATGGCATTGAAAAGTTTTTCCTCCTTTCGTTGGGTCATCTTGCAAGTCTTTGGCTGTACATTGCAGGTTTTTCTTAGTTGTTCTGATCAAACATTTTATGATATTGTGCTTCTTTTGTTCAACACCCTCAGAGGTTTTCTGGTACAACACACTTTAAACAAAGGAATAAGGCTGCCAACTGTCTCTACAAACGTTTAATGTCTTGGAAATCTTCATGTAGCCTTAGAATTTCTAATATAATAAAAATATTTCTTCTCTTAAGCTTTTGTGAGAGCTCTGCTGCCTTCACCATATTTGCTACTCAACTTCAGCACATGCATGGGCTAAATGTATGTATGTGTATCAGAGTTTCTAAAGGCTTAATTGTGTTTTAAGAAAACTGTTGTAGAAGCAATTTTTATAAAGTCCTGGATCTTCAGAAAACCTTGTATTTGTAAAGTACTGCAGTCTCTGGGGGGTTGAATCATTTCAATTGCACCTGTATGTTTTTTGTAAGCACTTTAAAGGGATAGTTCATCCAAAAATGAAAACTCTGTCATTAATTATTTACCCTCATGTCGTTCCAAACCTTTAAGACCTTCCCCTTCATCTTCGGAACACAAAATAAGATATTTTTGATAAAATCTGAAAGCATTCTGACCCTACACAGACAGCAACGCAAAGAGAAGAAATCATTGAATAAAGTGGTTATTTTTGTTTTCTTTGTGCACAAAAAATATTCTCGTAGCTTCATAAAATTAAGGTTGAATCATAGATGTCACATGGACTATTTAATCAATCTGGGCCTTAAATGTGTCAGTTGCATTGCTGTCTACGCAGGGTTAGAAAGCTCTTGCATTTCATTAAAAATATCTTAATTTGTGTTCCAAAGATGAATTAAGGTCTTACGGGTTTGAAACAACATGAGGGTGAGTAATTAATGACATGAAATAATGAACTATCCCTTTAAGTCATCTGAGCTTATCTACATAGGTTAACTTTGGCCCTGAATCACCGACTTTACAAAGCCCCCACTGAACGTCTGTACTCTCGTAACATAAACATGAATCAAGCCAAGTAATAAAATAATCCTAACTGCTGCAAAAGCAGGCAGCAATAGACACAAACCGAACACCCTCAGCAGGGAGAGATAAGACACACATTCCCCACGTATCCTCTTGAGCTTCTATTGTGGTTATCAATCAAGAGCGCACAAAGTCAGGGGACAGCAAGTGAGCCAATTTCCACATGCAGAGCGCTCTCATTATGAGGCAGCTGAAAGGTGTCGACTGAATGAATCACTGTGCGGAGATTTAGAGGGCCGATGTCTGACACGGCATGCTGTGATTGATTTCATACGCCTCAATCACACGCTACGGGCTCGGTGGAAAATTCAGAGGTCAAAATTCTTACTGAAACAGCAACGATACTTGGATTTCATGCAAACTTGACTCACTGTTTGTCAAGCACATGTGAAACTGAACCTGATCAGTCTTGTAAAGAGGCTGAACCCATACACAAGAATAAGCAAAAACAGAACTCAACTGAGATTTTCAATAAACAGTGTTGTTCTGTTATCTATACAAATGTGTGATATAATACAAATTAGTATATAATATTTATGGCTCAGTGTGCCTGGTTATTATCCAGTATTGATTAAAATGATCTCAAAGTGGCCAAATATCAATGATTAATCGCAGTCTATTACCACGAACAAGTAAATGAAGTTACAGCCAAATAAACCGCAATCTGCTTGCACGCCTTGTCAAATCTGCCATGTGTTCTGCAAACCCCCTGCCATAATGAGCAGTGACCGAGGCATGTGAGATATCAGTGGTCAGTGCAGCTGCTGGGGGTAATGGTGTATTGAACGACGGACAGTGCTGGGGTCAGGGGCCGGACCCGGCGGATCCATCCGAAGGATGCAGCTGCCCCACACCTGGGCCACAAAGGACCAGAGAACTGGCCATCCTCGGCCCTCCTCCTGCCCACGCCACCATCAGTCCAGTTCATTACTCACAACTACATCAATACAAACCAGAGTAGACTACTCAATCAACTCATTTATCAAACTCATCGCTATCTTGATGCCTTTATTGAGTCTTCCTTCACAGTTATTCCTTCTGACTGAAAGTTATCAGCACTGATTGTGCATCAAAGAGAGATGTGGTGAAATAATTAATGTGAAAAAAGTGGATATGCTTCACTAAGTGCTCATTTGGGCTTCAAAACCTCCAAAACAAATTTCAAAATGTTTTCGTTTGCTTTAGGGTCCTTAATTTGCTTTTATGAGACTACTTGGGCATGAAAAGCTGCCTTGTAAATCCTCCAGCTTTTGAAGTGCTGGTCATAGAAAAATCAATGGAAATGAAGTGATTTTCTCCTCAATGTTTTCACCCAATCTTATTTTATTTGCAAATGAAGAGGTCCACCGAGGTGAGGGGATAACGGGATAATGAGGGCAACAGCAGTCATCCCTGACCCTTCACACAACACTTTAACACCACAAAGCCATCTCTAAAGAAAATCTGTTTAAAGTGCAGTTGAATGGTGATTTTGTTTGTCTGCTTTTATGTTCTGCTTGTGATTCCAGCTCAAACACATAAGAACATAGATGTGTTTACAACGGCACTACCGCAGTGGTTCTTAACCGTTTTAACTCAGAGCCTCCTAGCTGTCCAACAAAATATTTGAATCCTGCAGCCCCTTTGGAAGTTTGCTGAGGCCCCCTAATGGGTTAGAGAACCACTACAAAAAGAAAATTTCTATTTTATGAAGAAAATTTGAGTGCTTGAGCATGAAACACCCACTGTAAAGCCATGCTAGGATGATCTGAGTGATTTCTTAAGGTCACTAGGTGGTTGTTATAGAGTGTTTTCACGACGCATCATCCATCAGCCATATTGGCAGCACTTAACATAAACAATGCCACTGAACCGAATGAAACTTGCATATTTTGCTGATGATTGCTGCTGAAAATGGTCAATTACTATCATGTTTTGGGCTGTACTAATCGGTCAGACCGGGAAAAACATATGGAGTACTACAGACTACCAAAAGTTATAACAAATCAAGGAGAAGAGTGCAAAAAACTGTCTGAGGAACAAAAGGCGTTTGTGGTTGACCAAACTCAACCAGGATTTCCATGGAAAGAATCTTGACAACATTTGTGTTTGTTCTTATCATTTCCGGCAGGTGAAGTATTAGGCTAATTTCTTAATTAATACTGCTGGTACGTATCTTTACCACCAATTAACTTAAGTTTTTCAAAATATTGCTCCCTTTCCCGCTTACTAAGTTCTCTTCTATACAACTTAGCTGCTTCCACATGTTTCTTCCATGGTTTAGACAGCATAAATTAGCAGAATAACATATTAGGTAGAATATTAACCGTGCAATACATGCTGCTGTTTACATCTGAGTATTGCCAATATGGCTGCACATCCAACTAACCAAATCGTGACGTAAGTGCAAACCCTCTATTGTGCTCTTAGGGATGTGCGATATATATTGTCTACGCTACTATCATAATTGTTGTTTTAACAATATGCGATTTGACATTATCGAATATATTGATGGGCCGCTCAATAAACAGAAGTTAAAACAGCCACAGAACTGCTTTGCATCTCTGAGAAACACACAAAGGTGTTTGAACAGTTTGAGCGAAATGGTTGAATGAATGACTCAATGACTCACTCACGCAGTGATTTATCACCACCTACTGGCGACTTTAGCTTTATATTTTAATCATATTTCCCCTTTTTCCCCCAAATAATTTCAAATATCAATATTCTATTTTTTGTTAACATCAAAACAATAAAATCATTTGTAACTGGAGGTTCACTGCATTCATGTCATGCATTTTGTAAATGCATTTAAATGTCACTTCAGATGCAGATACTTTTTTCATTTGATTGGTAACAGCCCTATAGTGTCTTACTATTTGAATTTATTGATTAAATTTAAGAATTTGATAACAAAGATGCATGCATGCATTTAATTTGTTTAGAAAAATAACCTGTCAAAGTACCAGCAAAAAAACACGCTCAGGAAAATATCGTCTAATTATCGTTATCGACAAAATTCCAGAAAATGTAATTGCTTACTAGCCCAAAATGGCTTGGTTCCCTCCTTTTAAGTCAGTGGGCTTTTTGACAATTTTTGATCAGTTGCCAGGTTGAAATCAGCAAGTCTAAATGCTTAGGAAAGTACAAATCCCCTCAACATGCTACACAATTTTGAGCATTCATTCATGTTATGCATAGACTGTACAGGATTAGTTAGGCACCAAAGGTTAATGCTTAAATGTTAATGGTTTTCAAAAAAAAAAAAAAAAAAAATCTACAGACTTCTATACAACTAACGCTGTCCACCCTAAAGGTGTGGTCTAATTTGCCTTCATGTGATGAAATTTTGCAGGTGAAATCCAGTCTTTTCAATGGGAACCTGCACAGATGGGAGTTTCACAAAAGACCAAATATTCCCCTCACATATTTCATTAGTGTTCAAGTTGGTCCCAAAATTGAACAATGGCACTGTGTAGTGAAATTTTGCAGGTGAAATCCAGTCTTTTCAATAAGAATCTATGCAAATCGAAGTTTCAAGTAAAGGCAAACATTCCCCACACAGATTTCATTCGTGTTCAAGTTGGTCATGCAAATTCGCCACACTGTATAGAATAAAAAGATTTTGTTTTGCAAAACAAGGATGTAGGTATTTTCAACTCTAACAATGAATCAAATGACATGGGGAAAAAAAACACCAGGCACTTTGATATTTATCTAAAAAAAAATACTCTATAATCCACTAAACACTGAACAATAGCAAGTTGAATCTCAGATGATCTGATTACATGTTTACCAACATGATATCATGCTCAAACTCGACTCGAAACGTTTATATCTGTCCCTGGTCTGGCTCATTACAAGACTCCTTCTGCAAACAGCAACTCCCTCGACACGCACCGAGACGCCCAACACCAATACAATCTTGCTGAGACTTGAACTTGGATGCTGTCGATGCCAACATCACGGCGCCGTTCCTATTCACCGTCACCCAGGCGTGACATGGCTTTGGCCCTGACCATGGTCTGTTATTGCACTTGAACATCAGAGTCTGCCGTCATCACAGCCTCTCTCATTAGCCTTGGCCGTGTCCGTTGCGCTCTAATGAGACAAGTCTTTAATGTAAAGTTGCTCTCCGGTGAGGGCCTGCTGATGAGGGAGCACGTGTGTTTTGGAGCCGCCGCTGAATTACCTTGGCGTCTGACTGAGGGGAGACACCTGGGCCTCGCCTCCGGAGGGGGGTTAGCCGCGGCTACCATGCTCCCACGGGGCCAGGTCCCATCTGCGAGAGGTGCTGAGGTAAATTCTCATCGGGACGGCGGGTGGCTGCGTAAGAGACCTCGTCTTTATCTGTCTGATGGGGATGAGAGGCTTTTGTTTGAAGACATGCAGGAGAATTTGAGATGACGGAATAACATAATGAACTAAAGGATGCTGCCCATATGAATCTCTCTGGCATGTGGTGTCATTTTAATTTGTCTGTTTAGGTATTCATTTGGCACAGTGAAGATGCCGGAGTGGTTTTCCACTCAAGGTAGCGAATGATCACCTATTTACATAAATCACAAGGTTTGTAAACACTGTATATTAAGTGGAAAATGTATAATGTATAATTATAATTCTTTTAATGCTAAAATGATCTGATGTGGACAGACAACTACAAATAAAAAAAAAACTAAAGTAAGTGGGCTATTGCATGTAGCGACATTTGATCTGTATATCCACCTTATTCTTCCATGCAGAAATAAGCC
The DNA here is from genome assembly GCA_019740295.1 of Labeo calbasu. Classification (NCBI taxonomy): domain Eukaryota; kingdom Metazoa; phylum Chordata; class Actinopteri; order Cypriniformes; family Cyprinidae; genus Labeo; species Labeo calbasu. The sequence goes on from JAHKKF010526735.1 coordinate 12,593, forward strand.
TATGGGTGAGACTTCCGTTTCATTAGCCGCTATAGGGAAATAACGAGAAGAATAACAACATGCAGTAGTTTGCACTACAAACCAGTGTGTTCCTGATTAAGAAAATACATTAAAATAATAAGGTAAGACATACCAATTTGCAATATCAAACAGCAAAACAAGCTGTACTGCTAAAAATAGCGGATGAGACCGGAAGCCACACCCATAAAATTTGCAAATGGCCACACCCACTCTTACAGGAAAGATAAATCATTATGGATAATCAAGGTGGATAAATCATTATTTTTAGTCAAATCTTTTTAATGAAATGTTTGAACTGATCTACAAAACTGCTCTGCGTTTCCCAGAAACATTTTAGTTTAGCTATTTAGTGTTTCCCAAAACCATAGTTACAACAAACTTTTGTAAAGAGTGTTGCAAAATTATGTGGTACATATGTAATTACAGCTCTAGGAGTGTGCAATATATGTAGTTTGCGATAATATCGTAATTGTTGTTTTAACAACGTTCAATTTGACATTATTGAGTATTTTGCAAAAACCATTCAAACACCTACAGAGTGCAGTACACGCATTGCGGGAAGTCTAGACTAGTGTGCGTATGCATTAACAGTGTGTTCTTTTACTGCATGATTCAGTCTATTAAAATACATTTTGAATCACAAATTCTAGATTTAGATAGAAGCCTATAGATTTATTCCACTTCATAAAGTTAAATCAATATCACACGAAGAGTGCCGTTTTTCATGACTACAAATGTGATACTGATTTTTTACAACAGTTCGATAGACAAGAATTAAGAGACTTACGTTTTAGACAGAATATTGCCTGTTTTTGCTCTATTTTGCCAAAAAAAAATCATTCCAAACACAGCCACAGCACTGTTTTGTGTCTCTGTAACTTAATGGTCCTCTGAGAAATCTAATTATATCCGAATGCGAAGGTCTGTGATTGCTGATATTGGATTATACTAACGCTTCTCCTTGTGTGCTTTTGGCCTATCTGAGTTACCACTTTTACACCAATCTTACGTACCTTTTACTATGGATAGTATTGGATGAAAAAATAAAATAATAAAATCAATAAAAGCCATCACGGAAACTGCTAAGACTGGTCATTTTAAATGGGACCTATTATGCAAAATCCACTTTTACATGGCGTTTGGACACGATATTATCATGCTAATTTATTTAATTATTTACTTACTTAATTTCAGTGGCGGAAAGTGAACCAACACCAGCATAAGGCTAAAAGCAAGCTAATGTTTTTAATATGACTTAATTTGTGATGTTACATGTTGATGTTACATGATAACAATTTAACAGAAACATTGTGAGTTACTAATGCTTACATTTCCTTAGTTATTCAAAAAGCAGCTACAGAAAACAAGCGAAAAACATTTACATTATCAAAAAACATAATCATTAACTGGCCTAGCCTAGTCTAGCGCGAGTTTATGAACTTTAAAAACACTCCCGGTACCATAAGTGAATACAATACACAATCACATCACTATATGATGAATAAATCTCAAGGGGGGTAGGGGTGGTTCATCCGTGACCCGTGCCCCCCAAAACGAGTTACTGTGCCCCCCTTTTCCATCCCCTCCCCTCCTTGCTGAATGTGATCGTTTTCGAAAGTGAAAGTGAAAACGAAACCGAAAAAACAGCGCAAATAAGAAAGCGATCATTGCACCTTCACGAGCATCAGCAACTGCATGCAATCACCCCCTCCCACTCGATTTGTACCCTCCCTAGAAATTTAAATGCCCCCGATGGAGGTGTCCTGGAGCCGGCTCTGCGGCGTGGCCACCCTGTTTTTATACCTGCCATGCCGCGACAAGTTTCTGAAGCACTGCAAAAGCAGCTCTCCACACTGCATAGCTAAAGTTAGGCGCCTAGTCTATTTTTGTCGGATAATAATAATTACTAAAGTTTTATGCTAAATTATCATAATATCATATTCTAATACCTGACTGACAAATGCTAAGTGTACTTTCAGATATTTCAGATCCATTTCATTCAACATTTAATTTTTTTTTAAAACGTAACACAAGAATTACTTTCCCTTGTAATGAATTACTTTCATAAGGATGTAACTCAGTTACTAAGTTACTATTTGTGAGAAGTAACTAGTAACTATAACTAATTACTTCTTTAAAGTAACCTCCCCAACACTAATCGTAAGCAATCCTGGTGTTCTGTGTTTGGATGCAAGACTGAACACGAGTCTTCATTTTCTCCCGACATCTGAGCCACTGAGGATGCAGTGGATTACTTATGTTTTTCAAGGTAATGTGCCTCAAAATCTACTTAAATACGTTTATGTTTGCGCAACTCATTTGACTCCAGACTGCTTCGTGAATGTCAAGTAATTATAGTGCTTAGCCAAAGTTTTAACCGTATTTATGTGCGTATATCGAAGTATTTTTGTGCCACGCTAGTGAGATAACTTTGCACTAATCGCCATACTCTCATGAACGCACGACGAAGACTGACACGGAAGAGAAGGAATTGTTGAATAAAGTCCTTTTTTTTTTCTTTGCACACAAAAAGTATTCTCATAGTTTAAAAACATTATGGTTGAACCACTGATGTCACGTGGACTATTTTAATGATGTCCTTACTACCTTTCTAGGCCTTGAATGTGTTAGTTGCAATATCTTTACTTTGTATTTTGAGGTTGAGTATATAACAACAGAATTTTCATTTTTGGGTCAACTATTCATTTAATGGCAATTCTATAACCATGATGAACCAACATGGTTCGAATGACTGCTCAGTTTGTTCACAACGGAATCACTCCAAACAGTTCTCGAGCGAACTCACCGATACACCAAACCAACAACTGTCTCTTTCAGATACATCAACTTAAACATGACAACTCACCAAACCGTCTTGCAGGGACTCCAAACCGTTTCCATGTTCCTGCAAAGAAAAAAAGAAAAAATTTCTTCGTTCAACTTAATCAATCCAATTTAACATTTCTCTTTCTTTGTTTAACAAGCTAACCAAACAACGTGCTCTACACATGTTTAAAATATACTTTCTAGGAAATATTTGTCACCTTTAAAAAAAAAAAAAAATCCATTATAGAATCAAGAATCAAATTCAGCTCACAAACACTATTTGACATGTATAACTCAAAGTGTATGGAAGAAAGAAAATGCACATATTTTAGTATTTCAGTGTGATTTTGTGATGCTTTAGGTGAAAAAAGAGAACGCTGCCTCATAATGAAAGCCTCCAAAGCAAAATGTGCTTTTTCTCTGAACTGGAGTCTGCAGGTGCTGCAATCAGCCGCGCCGCTGAGTGAATCTAATGATCATTCACACCACCGTGATAATGATCTGATCTAAAGCCAGTCGAGTGAGATGAGATGAAACAGAATTTGAAGATGGGTGTAAAAAGCTCCCATCATTGACGACTCACTCATACCAAAAAGAGAGCACAGCTTCCATCAGTATCACTGGCAGAATTCGTACTTCGGATCTCCGTTTCAGAATCCAGAATCAACTCTCTTCATGTCACATAAAGCTCTGGGGGTTTTTAGGGTTGATATGTCTTAAAGGTGAAAATAAGGAAGGGCATCGCAGGAGGAATCCTGGCAAAGGGCACTTTGTTGGACAAGTAACACATCTGTGACCCTGTAGGGGGTCAGTCAACGTGGACACCCTGAATATCCAAAATTGCCGCCTGGCAACCGGCATGTCATGCGGAGGTTGTTTATCAAAATATCCTCACCTCCAAAATGCGCTAAAAATCACAATTCGCTCTAATTGACTGTGAATTCATGTGTGTATTTTTGCTCGTAGGGGATAAACGGAAATATCTCTGCCCATTAGACATTATGCAAATAAGCACTTTGGGCTTTATAAAATGCAAAGGAATTTCGACTGCCAATCCTAAAAGCAATCTCTCCGACACAAATTCACTTAAATGCTTCCAGCATCTTCGCTAAAATGCTAAATTATGAAATAATAATTGTAATTATCTTCGCTTTCTCACCGCCCCTTAATGTTTCAAAGGGTCATTAGAATTTCTCTCACATTCAGCCATTTAAAGGGCTTTCGTGACTTCGCTGATGATAAAAAAAAAAAAAAAGTGCTGGCTTGATTTCACGAAGACGTGAGTTACTATGTGATCTGACTAAGAAGTGCTCCTCTTAATGTCGGCAAGCCGTTTAGAAATGCCTCTAGAGCGAGTCTAATCAGAAGGCCATGCTTCTGATCATGAGCAAACATATCCATTCCCTCATTAAGCCGAAGGTATGGCAATGCATGTCTGTGGGGTATAATATGCTAAGAGATTCCCATTTTAGATTTGCATTCACAAATATAATGTCCAGTGTTGTAGTACAAAGTCAATTTTTACAATACGGAGGTTGTGGCTCTTTATTATTCATATTCATCATGGTTGAGGGATTCTTTATCTCGCATCTTGATGAGAAAAGAGCACCTAAGGCTAAATTCATACACAATTGATATATCCGCATGGGTTTGCTCCTAATTTGTAAAATAATAGCAAATTTTAGCTACTATTATATTTTTGTAATATAAAAGTTGAGAAACAAATTGATGTGTTTATGAGCTACAGTTTAGGATTCAGGTGCCATCGCCATATGGTCATGAAAGTCTTTGCATTAACCTACAGGTACTTTCATAAACTACGTGGGAGCCTGTCATCTTTGGGTTTTTTAAAGGTTATACTGTCTCCCGACTCTACATCTAACCTTTAGCAGACATCAAACACAATGAAGTTGTCAGAAAACACCCAGATATAGAGAGAAAATGGTGTCAGGACGGTGCACTATTCTTAGGACGGGCCGTAACCTTTGACCTGAAATAGACTCTCTGTTAAATCATGTGAACAGCTGTGAAGCTGCAGCTGAGTTAAGCTGGATTCCCTATAGAATGACAAGATTTTTATAACAATTTGACAGTATTATTAAATCATCAACATTCCTAAAGAAGCATGATTCATACATGACATCAAGCAGATATCTGGGCTGCTATATAACAAAATTGTTCTTGCACATTTGTGGCAGCCACACAGCTGACTTAATGATCAAAACTGGTTGAGTCTATGAGAATTTGTATTATACTACATAAAAGAAAGAAGAAAAATGGAAAATCTAAAGCTGTTATTTTTATGCAAAGCATAGTATGTATGTCTAAAATAACAGGGCATGATTACATGCGTTATTTTTAGAGAAGCACAGACAGGATGCAAATTTGATAATGATTAACATTTAGTTGTATTTGCTGTGGACAGAACACATGCAAGTAAAGTATGCCAAGGTTGTTTACATATTAACAAAGTCACAAGCGCTGGCAGAATGTAACGAGGATGAGCAACCCCGCCTAGTGGTCAGCAGTGGTACTTTCCCTTGTAGTGCAGTGGAAATACTTGTATTGCAGAGGAAATACTCATCTCGAAAAAGGATATTCAATATGTTAATAAAATATTAACATTATTAAAGTCATATTTGATAATGTTTCATATCTGGGCCATTCTACAGAATTTGTGCAAACTGCTGTCCCACCACCACCACAAAAAAAAAAAAAAAGAGTAAAAAGTATTCAAACGATATATGTTTACTAAGATCCTTCTATAATCTATTGAAACCTCCAACAATATTGAACATATTAGTAAACTTAATATAAAAACATCACTTAGAGGCTACTTGCAATACGGAGGTGGCTGTCCAGAACCCTAACCCCTAAATTTTATCTTATGAAAATGATATTGAAATAATTTTTGCGTTTTATTCCATTGTTGTTTTTAAAAATATATTTTTGATTTTGTAAAAAATGTAAGCTAAAAAATATTTTTATTGTATATTTTCTTTGTAAATTATGAAACTTTATGTAAAAAAAATTTAAATTAAGTGTCCCGCATTTTAATGTCACAAACCGAATCAGTGTATGTTTTAGTCCATTGACTGAGACAGATTTTAACTACACCCCCAAATTTATGATCAGGAAATATTTATGTGCCACTCTCGCCCACAGCTACATGGTGAGTAGATATCTTTTATTTTGAGGTAAATGAGTCTGAAAATCTGTGTGTAACTTTAAGGAACATCACTACAAAGCACCTTTTTTCTGCAAGTAAGCACACTTTTTTGGGTGTTATTACATAACATTTAGTTTTTATATGTGTACAACTGTTCAGAACGTGCTGATTAGCATCTTTGAGCAAGGTTCAAAAGTATCTATTGTCACTACTGGAACAGTCACAACTGAAACATTTGGTGAATTTTCGGTAGTGACATCCTTGTGTTTTTTGAGGGGTGTTATTCCATAAAATTTAGGCCCAAAAATATAAAAAATGGTCACTATGGATATGAGGCTATACAATTTGCATACATACAAAATAAACATTTTCAACTCTGACTTTGCACTAGTTCTGTAGAATGGCCTTATAATTATAATTTGTATAAAATACATGAGAGAACAGGAGTGTAACTGATTAAATGGTGAATCTGAACTATCATATATTTATTTATTTACCCAATATTTAATTATTTCATGACATCCGTGCTGACTGTTAGAAAACCGTAACGGTTACTCTTGTTCTTGTGATATTGCTTTTGTATATTTATACTGATAAACTTACATCTCGGTTAGGCCGCCAAATAGGCCAAAGAGTGTCTGTAACTTTTTTGGAAACGGACCATCTGAGATGTTTTCTTCTCAAAGCGTTCTGTCATCCCTCAGCACCACATCCAGTCCAGGTTTTTCCATTTCCCGCTAACGTTAATGAGTGAGAGAAACACCAGGCGGGCGATTGCGGAGCGAGTCACAAACACAGACCTTAACTTAGCAGCAGGTAAATTCACACATCGTTTTTGTTTGCAAAAAGAAAAACCGACGCATCGACTTTTTAAAAACCTGCTTTTTGCGAGACAAATCGTCTTTCATTCCGCACCTCACAAGGTAGAAATCCGTAAACTTGGTTAAGCGGAGTGATACGAACAGTGAGGCGTTCTATACGTCGCATACGCACTATTTCAACGACATTGGCTTACCATTTTAAACAATTACTATTATATTATAATAAAATATTGTAATATAATATTTTTGCCTATAAAATAATTATTCATAATATATTAATATAAAAGAGACTTGCAAAAGTGATAACTGTCAATATGAACCTGTCACCTGCACTTCATTATTATTATATTATATTAATATTATATTTAAATGTATTTTATATCGATTCAAAACGTTAACATTGCATTTTACATAATAATTACCACAAAACCAGTCTTAAGTAGCACATATTTGCAGCAACAGCCAAAAATACATTGTATTGGTTAAATTTTCTTTTATGCCAAAAATCTTTAGTATATTAAGTAAAGATCATTTTCCATGAAGATATTTTATACATTTCCTAATGTAAATATATCAAAACTTATTTTTGATTAGTGATAAGCATTTCTAAGAACTTCATTTGGACAACTTTAAAGGCGACTTTGCACCCACAGATTCCAGATTTTTAAATAGTTGTATTTCGGCCAAATATTGTCCTATTCTAATAAACCATACATTAATGGAAAGCTTATTTATTTAGCTTATCAGATGATATATTCATCTCAATTTCATAAAAATGCCCCTTATGACTGGTTTTGTGGTTCAGGGGTCGTATATATAATTTTGTATATAATATTATTATTTATAACATAATTATTTATCATATGTAGCATAATATTAATATACATTGGCTGCAAACATGATAACTCTCGATGTGAAGCTATCAGTCGCGCTTGGAGCGCCCGCGCGCTTCCTCTCTGCCCCCTCCCCTTAGCAACAGAGGCAAGATGGCGGCCCCCAGTAACGCCGAGCGTTCTCCTGATCTATCGGTGCCGCTGAAGATTCCCAAAACCGAGGTTCCTTCCCCAGAATCCGAGGATCTGAGTGACAGCAACCAATACCATTCCAACCCCTCCACCCCTAATAGATTCTCTCCTCTGAACGTCGGGGTTTCGCTGTCCGGGGGCGCAGGCCGGAGTGGATCGGCCTCTGCCTCCAACAGCTTCACCGCTTGCCGAGGCATGTCGTGGACACCGTCCGAAACAAACGCGCTGATCGCCGTGTGGGGCAACGAGAGGCTGGCGGAGGCGCGGATGCAGCAGCTGGAGGTGGCCGGGACGGTGTTTTCTGGCAAGGCGCCGGGACCCGCGATGTACGAGCGGGTGTCAAGAGCGCTGTCAGAGCTGGGTTACGAAAGGACCCCATCCCAGTGTCGAGAGAGGATGAAGGTAAATAAGACATCCAAACACATGGCTGTCACTCAGATTTGCTTAGAGGCTTGTTGTCATGTATATTTGGCAGTTTATTTTTGTTACACAAAGCTTCGGTGAAGCTGTCAATATTGAAACAAAGCATGGCTCTAGCTCGTCTCAAGCTCATTTGAATGATGGCTGTCAGTTACGATCATGGAGATGTTGTGATGTTTATGATAGATTGTCTCCAAAGAGCTTTGGTAAAATTGTAAAATCCAAACAAAAGGTTTTTATTGGGGCACTGAAGCTTAGATACCACAAATTAACATTAAAAAAAGTTATCATTGTACGAAATGCCTGCTTCAGCAGTTACCTGTGAAGTCACTTAATCTTCCCACAACATGAGTGATTTACCTTTCAATCACAAATGATTTACTGTATTTAAGAATCACAGTCCAGCCCCCCCAAAAACGAATCATTTGTCATTTTAATCTTTACCCATATTTGCGACTGTCTTTCAGACCACTAGGTTTTACCCATTTTTCAGCCAGAAGTCTTTAAAAATTTAAAATGCAGTCAAATTTTTGTACGATCACTCGTTATTTTATGTATTTTAAGAAGTACGGGTCAGAATGATGTTATTTCATTTTTACAAAAATATATTTGCTATGCTGAATGACAATGATATATTATTTCACCCATATTTTGACATTTTATTTTAAGTTTAAAAGTTATTTGAACGTGAGACACTTTACTTGCAGTTAATACATTCTATGTATATGAATCAAAAGTTTACATAGACCTTGCAGAGTCTTATTAAAGTTATTTTTTATTTATAAGATATTAGACATAAAATACTTTTACGTATAGTCCACAAGAGAAAATAATAGTTGAATTTATAAAAATGACCACATTCAAAAGTTTACATACACTTGATTCTTAATAGTGTGTTGTTACCTGAATTATCCAAAGCTGTTTTTTGTTTGTTTGTTTTTGTTTTTTTTGTTTGTTTTTAGTGATAGTTGTTCATGAGTCCCTTGTTAAACTGCCCGCTGTTCTTCAGAACAATCCTTCAGGTCCCACAAATTCTTTGGTTTTTCAGCATTTTTGTGTATTTGAACCCTTTCCAACAATGACTGTATGATTTTGACATCCATCTATTCACACTGAGGACAACTGAGAGACTCATATGCAACTATTACAGAAGGTTCAAAAGCTCACTGATGCTTTAGAAGGAAACACGATGCATTAAGAGCCAGGGGGTAAAAACTTTTTGAATTTGAAGATCGGGGTAAATTTAACATATTTTGTTTTCTGGGAAACGTGTATCTTCTGTAGCTTCTGAAGGGCAGTACTAAATATAAAAAAATGATATTTAGCCAAAATAAGAAAAATGTACACATTCTCATTCTGTTCAAAAGTTTACACCGCTTAATGCATCATGTTTCCTTCTGAAGCATCAATGAGCATTTGAACTTTCCTATAAGTGATGTCAGGGCTTGAACCTACACTTTTTTTACTACAAACCCCGATCTTTTAACTTCTGGATCACACTACTCACCCTTCACACTGCTTTCACTGCCTCTGAATTTTTGTACCTCCCTGCTGTATAGTATGTAAAAAGCAGTATGTCAAATTTCTAGGATGTGTGAATATATATCTAGTGTACACATATAGAAATAGTGCTATTTCATAAGGCCATGCATCGCTATCAGATGTGAAAAGTTGAAAAATTGAGTGTCTATTTTTAAGGCCATTGCACAATGAGTTCGAAATTTTGAGCAGTTGATTAATTGCGATGTATGTCTCAGTTTAATTTGTTCAAATACAGTTTGTATGTATTGCTGTATTTACATGTATAAACATGACTGTCGTCTGCAGACGCTGAGACGATGTTATAGCCGAGTGAAGGAGCACGGCATTGGGAAGAGGAAGAGCAGTTACTCCATTGAGCAGCTGGAGAAGGTGTTTGGGCAGGGAGGTTGGGATTCTCAAAGCTGTCAGCCTGTGCTGATCAACAGCAGCGGGCTCTACCAGGAGATGGAGTCAGATGGTAGCACTATGGAGGACTACTCTCAGGAAGACTGGTGCAATCAGGACCTTTCTGCTGCCTTCAATGAGGGAGACATAGAAACAGGTGAATGCAATAATACCTTTACGGTGTAAATAAGTTTAATGTCACAATGGTAGTATCCTCCTCCTTTTAAAAGGAGAGTTGTAGACTAGTGGTGGAAAATCTGTGCAGGCATCTGAAAGTTTTTAGGTTCTTACCTCACCAGTCTACAGATTTACAGATCATTTAATTACATATTTTTACTTACAGTATATACATTCTTTCCATGTCAAAAGTTTTTGATCAGTAAGTTTTTTTTAAAGAATTCTCTTCTGCTCACCAAGCCTGCATTTATTTGATCTAAAACGAAAAAACAGTAATATTGTGAAATATTTTTACTATTTGAAATAAATGCTTTATATTTGAATATATTTTAAAATGTAATTTATTCCTGTGATCAAAGCTAAATATTCAGCATCATTACTCCAGTCTTCAGTGTCACATGATCCTTTAGAAATCACTTTAGTATGCTGATTTGCTGCTCAAGAAGCATTTTTTATTATTATTATCAATATTTAAAACTGTTGAGTAATTTTTTTTTCAGGATTCTTTGATGGATAGAAAGATCCACAGATTTATCTGAAATAAAAAGCTTTTGTAACATTATACACTACATCATTCAAAAGTTTAAATTATAGAAAATAGTACTTTTATTCAGCAAGGATGCTTTAAATTGATCTTTTTTTAAGTTGATATTTCTATTTTAGATCTTTTTTTTTTTCTAATTTAGATATATGATGTTTTGAGCAGCTAATCAGAATATTCGAATGTATTCTCAAGGATCATGTGACTGGAGTAATGATGCTAAAAATTCAGCTTTGAAATCAAAGGAATAAATTACATTTTAAAATATATATTTAAATAGAAAACAGTTCTTTTAAATACTAAAAATATTTCAAAATTATACTTTAATATGTTTATATACTTTGGATCAAATAAATGCAGGCTTGCTGAGCAAAAGAAAAAAAAACATTAAAAATCTTACTGTTTAAATAGTTTTGACTGGTAGTGTACACTACAATTCAAAAGTGTATTTTTTTAAATACTTTCATTCAGCAGATGCATTAATATGATCAAAAGGCTTTTATATTGTTACAAAACAATTATTTTCAAATAAATGTTGTTCTTTTGAACTCAAGTAGTAAGCGGCACGACTGTTTTCAAAATTGACAATAAGAAATGTTTCTTGAGCACCAAATCAGCATATTGGAAAGATGAAGACTGGAGTAATAATACTGAAATTCAGCTTTGCTTTCACAGACATCCATGAAAATTCCACACATTGAGACCTAAATCAAAGTCTGATAGTGTCTATATTTTCTAATATCTCATAGTACAATCTTGTCTTTCACAGAGGACAACCAGCTTTCAAAAACCAGAGTTCTTCAGATACGACTGGAGCCAACTGAGCACGCTCAGTAAGTTTGAACCTGTGTCCTGTTTCCCAGTCCATTTAAGTACAAAATTTCAACTCACTTCTTCATCTCCTTATGCTCTCTTTAGACGTCAGGAAGTGATGCAAAATGTAATGCGTATCCTGGAGTCAGTGGAGGTCAAATGGGAGCACTTTCAGACATGGACTGATTTCTCCCGCCTCCACCTTTCCAATAAGCTTGCCATCTTCGGAGTGGGCTACAACACGCGGTGGCGAGAGGATATCCGCTACCACTACGCCGAAATCAGCTCACAGGTCCCTCTAGGAAAACGACTGCGGGAATATTTCAACCCTGAGAAGGCTGAAGGCAGGGTTATCATGACCAAGGTGCAGAAGATGAACTGGAAAAACGTGTATTATAAATTTCTAGACATCACCATCAGCGAAGCTCGCTGTTTGGAGCTGCACATGGAAGTGGACTGGATCCCGATCGCACAGACGAGAGCAGCAGGGTGCAGCAACGGCTCCCAGTATCTCCTGCCAGGGGGCATCCCAAAAACATACGGCCTGTACGCGATAGGCTATGAGGAGACGAGCGGGTCCAATTCTTCATCTAGCACAGAGGACAAGGACAAGTCCTCCCCCTCACAGGAAGAGGAGGAGGTGGACCATTGCGAGAGTGTGGAGAAGGACAAGAGAACATCAGCCAAAGTTACTTACTGTTACCTCGGCATTGCAGAGGAAAGGACGCTACAGCAGTGTCTCTTCCAGCACTTTCAGACTTCAGGCAAACACTACAGCCGAGGGGAGCCTTCGGCCGTAACCAGGTTCTTGCAGGACAACTGCACTGGCCAGGCCAAAGAGGGCGTCCTCTCTGGATTACACATCTATATTAAATTTATCGAGGTGGAGCTGGACTTTCTCTCTGCTGGGTCTTTAGTGGAATGTTTAGAGACTGCGATTGGCTATTCGCTAAAGTTCAACAAGAAGGATGCACTGTAGCGGTCACATTTGCCAATGAATCTCTTTAAAGCCAGGATTTTGAAATATAGACTTGAAATCAAAGTATTTATGTGGTATGTCAGGCACGGTCTGTTCCGAAAGGGGGCGTATAGTCTTCTTTGCAGTAATTGTCTTTATCAGGGAGCGTAAACGGGAGCAAACTGCCTTTATTTAAATCTCTCGAGATCCAAATGCAGGAACTGTCCGAAAAAAAGAATCCTTAATGAGAACTCTTAATTAATCTAAGTATAAAGTCTATCTATATAGAAGTATAAATATATATTTAAGAGTATATATTGATATTGTCAAGCATTCCAGCATTTCCAATTAGCATTCAAAGAATGTTTTTCATAAAACCGTTTGTTTTTTATTTGTGAGTTCACACGGTGTCTTTATGTATGATTGTTTCCAGGTCACAGTCTTGTTTACATGTTTGGAAGGACAAAAAATAAACTGATGAAATTAAGTGCTGTTCATTCACTTTCTGTTTTTAAATTTGTCCATTTTAGGTATTGTTATTTATCCAGACCAAATGTTAATTGTAATTAAATGTTTAATTTATCTCATCAATCTGTCATATTTGCAGCACTGAACGTAAACAATGCCACTGCACCGAATGAAAGTCGCATATTTTGCTGATTATTCCTGCTGAAAATGGTCAATTATTGTCATGTTTTGGGCTGTACTAATCGATCAGACCAGGAAAAACATTTGGAGTACTATAGACTGACAAGTTATAACAAATCAAGGAGAAGAGTCCAAAAACGATCTGTGGAACAAAAGGTTTTTGTGGTTAGCCAAACTGAACCAGGACTTCCAGGGCAAGAATCTTTACAACATTTCTTAGAATTTCCAGTCAGGTAGGTAAAATATTAGGCTAATATCTTACTTAATACTGTTTGTATGTATCTTTACCACCTATTAACTTGAGTCTGTCAAAATATTATGCCCTAATACACATTTTTTCTGTGGTTTAGACAGCATCAATTAGCAGAACAACCTGTTCAATAGTACATCAACAGTGCAATCAATGCTGTTGTTCACATCTGAGTATCGCTAAAATGGCCGCCCATCCAGTTAACTAACCAAATCGTGATGTAAGTGCAAACCCTCTATCTATACATTGTTAAATTAACATATATTTACGGTACTTGAGATGCAAATTGAACATGTAAAGTCTTTTCTGAGAAACTAAAGAAAAATAAGTGAGTTTATGCTTAAAACAAGAACAAACATCTGTCAATGCGGTATTAAAACTTGTTTTCCCTTTAAATAAGTTGATTTTTTTAAACTTGTCCAACTTATTCTTCAACGCCGACATAAGCCTGTGGGCGAGACTTCCGGTTCATTAGCCACTATAGGGAGATAATGAGAAGAAAAACAACGTACAGTAAACGGTAAAACTGACTGCACTACAAACCAGTGTGTTCATAATTAAGATAATACATTAAAATAACATGGTAAGACACACCAATTTGCAATATCAAGCAGCAAAACGAGATGTTTTGTACTGCTAAAAAATAGCTTGACGCCAATGAGACCAGAAGCTGCCCAACCCATAAAATGTACAAAAGGCCACGCCATTCTTATGGGAAATAATATAAGGTGAATATATTGAATATTTGTTCTTGTTTAATCATAAATTCACTTCATTTTAATTAAATCAATCACGAAACAAGACGTCTTATTCTGTGATTAAATAAACTTTGAAGCGATGCTAATACAAGACATTTAAATTTAAAGATCATAATGAACTATTGTGCTCCATTCCGTTTATTCCTTATATTTCTTTACTTGGTCTTGAAAAGGTCTTAAATCTACCTTCATTAAACCTGCAGAAACATAGACGGTCGGTTATGTGACCAGCAGGTGGCAGTAAATATCTGTGAGTGACTTATATGTGTCCATTAAATAGGCGTCCATTATTGTCACATTCTAGAATAGTAAATTATGCATAAGATTACTACTTATAGGCCCTAAGTAGTGCATGTCAAAGTACCTGTCAAACATGTTAAGTAAAGTGCATTTTGTAATTCTTAAAACATGCAATACTTTAGTTCAGTTTCACCCTGATGCAGTGAATTACACCCTAAATTTGACTGTATAGCGTTTTATTTAACACAATGAATACTTTCTCTTTGTAACACTGCTTGTGTAGTAAACCTCTGTTGTGGTGTTGCAAAGGTAGTCTGAGTGCTGGCATTGGTCAAGCATGTGCTAAGAGAATCAATAATTCAAACGCGGTCTAATTTTCCTGCTTAGCTTGTCATATGAGATGAGTATATCCTTCGGCCAGGAAAAAAAAACACTCCCAGTGGAGGCTGCTACACTTTTCTAGCCCCCAAATATTTATTATATGCTGTATTGATTAATTCCTCAGGTTTAAAAATGGTGGACGGTAACTAAAATATACAACACTTATTATTATTGAACATGATAAGTGTTCCCCCATCGATTTCACTTTATTCATAGCACCTTAAACTGATTGGTATTTATTCAATCCTTGTGTTTTTTTTCTTCTTATCTTCTTTCTTTTCTTTATTTAGCTTTTCTAAAAGCCCTAATCTATCTATCTGTCCATCTGCCTGTCTTTCTGTCCGTCCATTCGTCTGTCTGTCCATCTGTCCATCATTCTATCTTTTTATCTGTCTGTCCATCCGTCTGTCTCTCTGTCCGTCTGTTCGTTTGTCTGTCTGTCCATATATCCATCAGTCTGTCTTTTTATCTATCTGTCTATCTGTCTGTCCATCTGTCCATCAGTCTATCTTTTTATCTATCTGTCTGTCTGTCCATCAGTCTGTCTTTTTATCTATCTATCTGTCCGTCCGTCAGTCTCTCTGTCCGTTCATTCGTCTGTCTGTCCATCTGTCTGTCCATATGTCCTCTAATCTTTTTCTCTAAATATTCTAGTTGTTGTGTATGTGTACAACAACAACAATAATAATAATAATTATTATTATTATTATTATTTTAAATATATGCATTTTCCAGTATTATATTATCATGTTTATATATATATATATATATATATACTATGGTGATAATATATTTTTTTAAATGATAAACATTAACTAATAAAAATAAATAAACAACTAAAAATACAAATAACAGCTTACACAGCTTTCTTACATAACTTTAAATGGCAACAAGGGGAATAAAACAAGAAAGGCAACAACATTTTTCATTCTTATCTCCTGGTTGTTTATGATTGAGCTGTGTGTGGTCATAAATGATGGACCTAAATTACACTGCAGCTCATGTTCACGTCATTATCTTTTCTGTTTGCTAGTCTGGGAGCAGTGAGAAGATTGTGGCTCTGAATGCATTCTCTTGTGTGCTTGTGTGACTGTCCTTTGCCCGTTGATTTCACAGCTCTGAATCGGTCAGTTTTGCCTTGGGAATGGCCTACGGAGTGTGTTTTTTGATATGTTGTGTCATTTTTATAGTGGTTTAAAAAGTAAAAATGACCTTTTGTGTCAGGCTGTGTGCTATTGTAGCTAAAACATCTGTTTATTTTATCCCACACACCCCAGCTCACCCTGTCCTTTGAATTTTTCGTGGATGCAGTTTGCCCGAGGTGCTCGAGTGCGTTTAAGATATTAGCTTTGACTGCAAAACCACATGATCGTGTCCGAGTAGCCCATGGTGTAATCACAGAACTGAGCTCATCTGCCCCTAATAATCCAGCAGTCCAACTGCATCCACCTCAGTCCTGTTTCCATGGCAACATGCCATCCTAAAGAAACAGGAGTGAGGAGGTATTCACCTCCAAGGGCTGAGACCACTGTACCGCCGTGACAAGCCCCACTCCCTGTCCTGTTGCATTATCATTGCAAGAGATAAAAGGAACTACACAACATTAGTGCTGCTGTCCTGTCGAACTGAACAACACGAGCAGCCTGACTGTATTTTTACTGTTCTTCAGTCTTTTACAAGAGTTAAATGAAACTTGGAAAGTTAATCTGGGTAATTGATATTGTGTGGAATGACCTGTGACTGCAGTCATGGTCATATATTAACCATAAGTACGTACGTAAACTACTGCTTCTGTGAAGCATTATATAATGTTTTGATAATGACTGGGTAGTAAAAGGAAAATGTAATATAAGTAATAAGGTATGACCTATTGTACTAGTTTATACCTATAATCATAAACTGTCTTTCTGACTGACTGTATAATCATCTCTGTCTGTCTGTCTGTCTGTCTCTCCGTCCATCTGTCTATCTATCCGTCCATCCTTCTGTCTGTCCCTCTGTCTATCAGTCTATCATCTTTCTATCCATCTGTCTGTTTGTCTGTCTGTCCATCCGTCTGTCTGTCTGTCTGTCTGTCCATCAGTCTATCTATCTATCTGTCTTTCTGTCTGTCTGTCCGTCCGTCCATCCATCCGTCTGTCTGTCTGTCTGTCTGTCTGTCTGTCTGTCTGTCTGTCTGTCTATCTATCTATCTATCTATGTATCTGTCTGTCCATCCGTCCAACCGTCCATCTATCTATCCATCCATCTGTCTGTCTGTCTGTCCATCACAAATCAAAATGTCCACATTGCCTATATGTTTGTAATTAATGTGGATTTTAAATTAATATTAATTTATATCGTATAGGTAAAATTATTGTATTGATATAACCAATATTATATATAAATATTAAAAGACATGTTATATTTCTATATCTATCATTGCTTTAATCAGTGTGGATTTAATAAGCACAGTTGGGTCGCTTTCAGTATCTCAGAATTCACCTGTATCTGAAGTGATGACGTGTCAGTGCACGCAGAGGGGGCGTTCCGCGCGAGTGCAGGTGCAACAGCTCGCAGAACAGTCATTACGCACTGACTGAAGTATCGCTAGTGTTCACCACACTCTCGTTGTCTGTGTAGTGCGTAAAGAAACTCCAGCGCTGAGAGAATCTGCTGGGATATTCGCCGCCAAACAAACGGACACTTGTTCAATCTCACGCCACTGAATTCTGAGGAGTCAAAGATGATTTCCAGCTTGGATGTAGCGTCTGTTTTCCCACGGTGAACATCGCTTTTCTGAGGAGAAAATACAGTTTTAAGACACTTGAAAGAGCCTCAGTGCTTTGATATTGTTTGTAGATAACCGTTATCTACTTCACGCGCTGTGTTAATACGGACGAGCGCGCGCAGAGCGGACACTCTTCACATGCTGAGCCATGGAGACGCGAACTTCAGTAAAACTTCACACCTGCCTGTCAATATTCACATTTCTGTGCTGTATCTCAGGTAGGCTGCTTCTACACCACTATATGAACTGTTACTGTGTGCGCTGGTTTTGTAAATACTTAAATGTTTTCACATGCTGGATAGATATGGTTGCTTAGCTACTTGAGTTCAGTTTAATTCAGGCTGTCATTCAGGAGTCAAAGGATAAACAAAAACTTATTACAAACCAACTATATTGACTAATATTGTGAATGGTTAT
Source organism: Labeo calbasu (assembly GCA_019740295.1). Taxonomy (NCBI): domain Eukaryota; kingdom Metazoa; phylum Chordata; class Actinopteri; order Cypriniformes; family Cyprinidae; genus Labeo; species Labeo calbasu. The sequence continues at coordinate 30,754 of JAHKKF010526735.1, forward strand.
AAAATGGTTGATGATTTTTATGATACTTCTTGCTTTTGGTAGATGTTCACACAGTCTACAAGAATAGGAACAGACAGAATAAGAAAATTATGGGTGAACGGGAATGTAGGTTTTATAAATATATCTAATGTTTATTAGTTTTTTCCATCCACTTGGTAAAACTTTAACCAAAATATAATATTTAAATAAGGTAATTATATGAATTATTATAATATAATATTTTATATATATATATATATATATATATATATATATATATACATTGACTTTATTGTATGATATAATAATTCATATAATTATTTACTCAGTAAATTAACATAACACAGCATGTAAACCCTTAAGTCTCATGCCCTTATAAAACACTGTTATCTAAACACTTCCATGAGTAGACTAGTTTCAGTTAGGTGTGGCCCAGCTGCTTTTCTAGGCAATAAGGTCATTTTCCTTGAATTATTCTGTGTGTGAAGTACAAACAATTAACATTGTTTGGATCTTGGTGACATAGTCATACTGTAGCAGTTGTAAGTAACAGGATATGACTTATGAAGATCTGAGATTAATGATCTTTGTTTTCTCATGCCTACATACTCCAGCGACATGCATTTTGCAGGTGCGTCCTCTTCTCTGCAGTGCCTAGAAAAGAGGGAAGTGAGTAAAAATAATGTAAAATGGATTAACAGCGGGGTGTTTCTTTGAGTAAATCAGATTTTTAATAAATGGACAGAACTTCATCAGTGTTGTTTATGGAGGCAAAGTGAGTGAGAAATGGACCACAAAACCAGTCATAAGTAGCACGGGTATATTTGTAGAAATAGCCAATAATGGGTTAAAATTATAGATTTTTCTTTTATGCTAAAAATCATTAGGATATTAAGTAAAGATTGTGTTCCATGAAGATATTTTGTATTTTTTCTACTGTAAATATATCAAAACTTAATTTTTGATTAGTAATATGCGTTGCTAAGACCTCAATTTGGTCAACTTTAAAGGCAATTTTCTCAGTATTTAGATTTTTTTGCACCCTCAGATTCCAGATTTTCTCTGTGAAATATTGTCCTAAAATCTCACGTATAAATATATAAATCTCAATTTCAGAAATTTTACCCTTATGACTGGTTTTGTGGTCCAGGGTCACATATACTAATTGTCTGCATTCTGTAACTACAGAAAAAAAGAACCGAATGTGAAATCTAGAGCTACAGGTGAAATGTTTGTAATGTGAAGCAAGGATTTACTAAGCCCGCTGGAATTAAAGTAGCGCAGAAAAATACCACCACCGCAGGTTTCTGTGTTAAGCCCAGGTGGCAGGGATAAAATTAGTTCAGAAGAACATCATAAGTTCCTGTAATCCTGCATTGCTCTGGTAGCTTGTACAAGTCAAACATGGCTTCTGGGGAAAAGCCCTTGTTGGCCGTTTGGCGACACTGGTAAGAACAAAGTAATTTCAGGCCGAAGGTTTTGTTTGTCCTGTCTTTATATTTAGATAAAAGAAGAACATGGCAACACCTCCAGCAGATAACTTTATGTTGACAGATTTACATTGTCCCAAAAAAAGTGTTTGGTTACATAACCTGCACTTAAAATGTCTGTATGGCATTGCATTAGGTTACAAAATATCAGTTCAAGTAGTATTCCTTTGAAGAAAAAAAACAAGTTTTTCAACCAAACTACCTAATTAAAGAAAATGTTAAAATAATAGATTTAATGTTTAAAATTAAAGGAGCAGATCATCTAAAAATGAAAATTTGCTAAAAAAATGTGGTCACACTTTATTTTAAGGTCCAATTTTCACTATTAGCTAGCTGTTAACTATGACATTTACCTCAATAAACTCATTTGCTGCTTATTGATAGTTAGTAAGGTAGTTGTTAAGTTTAGGTATGGGGTAGGATTAAGAGATCTAAAATCGTGCATCATGTAGAAGAAGGCAGTAATATACAAACAGCCAACATGCTATTAATATGCATGCTAGTTAATAGTGAGAATTGGTCCTTAAAATAAAGTGTTACTAAAAATGTAATGTAAAAATGTAAATTTGGAGAAATTCAGCATTGCATCCCTTTGCTTACCAATGAACTGGAGGATCAAACAGCTCGTAAAGACATCACAATAATCCACAAGTGATCGACACAACTCCAGTCTACCAATCAATGTCTTGTGAAGTGAAAAGTTGGGTGTTTGTAAGAAAAAAATTAATCATTAAGGCGTTTTTAACTTTAAATCATTGTTCCCAGCTAAAGTATGAGTCCCTTTGTTCCATAATACTGCTTTCTTCAGTCAAAAAGTCATCTAATCTGAATCAGGAGAGAAATCTGCACCAATCAAGTACTGTTTACAAGTGTTGTTATAGATTATGGATTCATATTTTGGTCAAATGCAATAGATTACAGTTAAAATTTAGCTTTTTTGGTACTATTCCTATAGGACAAAATGCATTTAGAAACTTTTATGTGCATAATGTGATGAACTTCACCTGTGTGGACCTAAGCACAACTCGCTTTACAAATCCACTCTCATTGAAAAATTATTGAAAATATTTTATGCCTTTTAATTTAAAATTTAGGCTTTTTGAGGTATGACTTAAGTGTCCAAACTCTTTCTAGGGTCATTGCAGCTAGAAGTAGAGTTTTTCCATTTATGCCATGTTGGTTAGGGTTTGAGATGTGGGGTGTGTTTTGTATCAGGATGTCCCATATACGGAAGTGAGAGGAGTCCCTCTCTCAGTGCTGTGTCCCCAGAGGAACGTGCTCAGTGCGGTCTGGGGTCATGAGAAAACTAGTGGGCGACTTTCCCAACTCTCTTCTTGGCCTATTGCATTCTTGCAAATACACACACACATATGCATAATGGCATCATAACCCATTTTTAAAAAGACATACCATATCCTCTTGGAGAGTTTTTACATCAAATGGCTTGTAGAGCCAATTGTCCTTTGACGTGTCTTTGTGTTGACAAATTTTGTAAGCATGATAAATTCCATAAAGAGTCCACTATTGCACACATAAAACCACTAACTTCATTATAGAACCACTGGCCTAACTTTTCTAGAAAAACAGAAAATAAGTATACTTGAGTGAATTTTATTTATTTGTTTTTATTAAAAATTGGATAAGACACCAGTGTGTTTCCATCCATTTATCAGTCAATTTAACTTAATATGGTGTAGCGGCAGGTTGTCGTGCTGATGTGTCAGTTTTGTCTATACTGAGCTCATGCAGGGTGACTTGTGTTGATGCTTTTACTCTGCTCTCTACCTGGTCTCACTGGAATCTGTGAATTCATGACTATAGAGACACTCTGCTTAGTCATGAATGTCTCCTTCCTGTCAACTCTCGAAGCCACACACAGATGATCACTTATACCAGTTTAACAGAAGGGCAGCTATTAGCATGACGTATTTCAAAGCGAACACCTATGTCTTTTTCACTAACAACCTACAGGCCAGTTTAACCAAGCCATGCATATACGGCAAATTGCAATTTTGGGGGGCATCTTTGCACCATTTCCTAATTTGCATAAATCCTTTAGTGAACACTGAAACAACGCAGGCAGCGCATACAAGTGAATGTCAGCGGGTGCAATTCATTCTTAGTGAATTTTCATTGTGTCTTCTGGAGGAGACTTGCATATCGTTATATGAAACCAATTAATTCAAAATCATATTGCATTCTTATTTGCATAATAAAAATGATTCTCCTTACCTTCTAATCCAACATCTTTAAATTAAATGAGAAAAGTACTTTTTTTTTGATAACAGAGCATCAAAACTATTGACATGAAACTAAATGAATCCTGAAAATCCATTTAATGCAACTCAGGAGAAGAGTAATCTTGGTGAGCTAGCTGAGCTTCTGTAGAGGAAGTGACAGAGTAATTACCACTGCTGAAATCCAGTGTAATCTCATGTGGCTGGTCAGGAATCATACAGTACTGAAATGCAGTGACAGCAGTTTACTGTCTGTCTGTCAGATTGTTCCATTATACCTAGCACTCTCTAAGAAATGTTTTAAAATATTGCCTTCATACGGTAGCATCTTAATATTTAAAGGGATAGTTCACCCAAAAATTTTGTCATTAATTACTCCCTCATGTTGTTCCAAACCTGTAAGACCTTCACTCATCTTCAGAACATAAATTAATATATTTTTGATGAAATCCGAGAGCTTTTTGACTCTGCATAGACAGCAATGCAACTGAAATGTTCCCAGGCCCAGAAATGTAGTAAGGACATCGTTAAGTTAGTTCATGTGACATCAGTGGTTCAACTGTACTGAGAGTACTTTTTGTGCGCAATGAAAACAAAAATAGACTTAATTCAATAATTATTCTCCTCCAAATCATCTCTTACGCCATTATCAAGAGTACCTCTGCCTTGTTTATGTGCAGAGGAACGCACACACATGATAACGGCATTTTCAGTCATTTTTAAGATGTAATTTGAGAATTTTCTCTTCAAAGCATAAGCAAAAGCTCTGTGCCAAAACTTAGTGCACTGCCTTGCTACCTATTAAGGCAGCATCTTATCTTTATACATGACTGCTTTGGAACGCTCCACATCTTCGGTTGCTCCATGCAGCACACAAAAGGCACTTTGCATGGGAGACTGCACGTGATCTGAATGTTCAAGTGATTTCAATACAGTGATACTCTAAAAATTATAAAAACACATAGCGCTCTAATTTACCCATAGCACTGGGTAAAACAGTGCATATTTTAATACTGTATATACTGAACTGCCTGTGGGGTCGCATTTGCCACTGCTCTAGTCCAGTCATTTCAATAGGAGAGTGCATGAAATCTTCACTATGCAGATTTCACTCATGTTCAGGTTGGTCTTGCGAATGTACCATGCTGGCCAAAGGATAGCTGCTTGGTTTGAAACTGACTTCTGTGTGAGCAGTGCACTACACTATTGTAAGTATAATGGTTTCCAACCTGATCTCATGACAAAAAAACGTACCTGTGGGAACTTTTTCACAAAACGCAAAATACGTGTACTTTTGTGACATATTCATGTGAAATTCCTAAGTGTAAAAGAGTGTTAGTTTTCTTCCCTGGAACAGATGAGCGTACGTATGGTATGTTTTAGCTTGTTTTTCGGTCTCTCATCTTCCAGCTCTTTCATCATGAGTCATGTTTTTCACAGGATTCATACCCAAGGATTCTGCATCCTAAGTCCAATTCTGAGATACCGTGTAAGCTTGTTACATCTGGAAATTGAAACATACAGAGCTATAATCATAACTGTGTACGAAAACGATTACAAGTGTTTGCTGTGTAACTGCCTCTAGTGTTCATTTCTCTTGGAAACTGTATGTCACGTCTTGCAAAAAAGTTTCTACAGGTACGTTTTTGTCATGAGATCAGGTAGAAAATTTCACTAATGCGATCACATCTATTCGCTTGTTTAGTCTGATGTCACGCGCCACCGCTTCCGTGTCCAAACGCTCTATCAGATGCCACGAGAAAACAACAAACGCTGCTAATATACGCTCACAATGTGATGCTACCAAAAAAAATTATAATCCTCCCTTTAACTCCATGCCAAAATCCCAGATAGCCAGACAATGAAAATATACATATAAATAAATAATTATAAAAAATATTTGTGTTTGGGATGCTTTGAGCACGGAGAGTGTAGTGTACACCGTACGTTTGAAAACGTTTAACGTTGAGATGGTATTCTCAAGTGAAATAAGTTGAGGCTTGGACCTGGAAACAGCATTCGTCGGTGCATTCATTGGACGCATTACGTCATCACTTAACAAGCGAATAGCTTATCTACTGTATACACTGTAAAAAAAAAAAAAAAAAAAGGCAAAAAGTTGTTTCAACTTAATACCCTGATGCCTTAATTTTAGTTTAGTCAACTTGAAATTTTAAGTTACTTAATGTTAATTTAAGTGACCACTGGAATATTTTAGTTGACTAAACAAAAAAAATTTAAGTCAGCGGTGTAAAAACATTACTTTAAGTTGAAACAATTTTTTTTTGTAATTTTGTACAAAGTAATGCTTCAAAATGTTTCCTCATTAGGTTTTGAGCAAGATGGTTCTGGATGAGAGTGCTAGGCTATAAAATCTATTCAAATTTTAGTTTCATGTCACTTTAATTTACTTTTTTACTGCGCTCTAATGGTAAAAATGATTTTACACATTATAAATGAAGGCATTCAAATTATGTCGGTAAAAGAATGTTACATAAAATTAACAGAGTATGAAAAAATCCCTCCGATTTCTCAAGGAATGACCATTATTTAGTTTTAGAAATAACTGTTGTATTTGACTACACTATTATCGACAATGTGTTAAGAACATACTGCTACCTTGAGGCCTATTGGCCTACTGAGGGTTCTGTTCTTGTTAAGCCTCAATCACTGATCAAGAGTTTCTCTGGGTAAAATGGGTGACCTTGGAGACCTCTTCTGCTCCTGAAAAAACACCTTTCTTCAGAGAAATAGCCAGACACAAATAAGAGCAAGAAAAAAGTATATATATGTGGCTTGTTATGGAGAGAGATAACGAAGAGAGTGAGAAGCAGAAGTGAGCTGTCACTGAGGTTATGCCCACCTGTCATCCCAACAGCCATTAGAGGACAGAAAGCTTTACTTTATACGGCTCATCAGCACATTTTCAACTCCTGCGGCCGGGTAAAGCCTCAAAACCTCATTACTGCAATAAAAAACACACGGCACACAGTCATTTATAACCTTTGAGAACTGTCATCTTCACATATAATTACACACTCATACTTCAGACTTGAACTGAAGGGTCCTGAACCTGTGTTTACATTCTGGTGACTATAACAATAATTTTGGCGCAGCTCTCATTATAAGCTGTAATTATAGACTCTCAGAGGGAGTGTTAGGATCATTGGCGCACACCAGTGTTTTGGAGAGCTAAGACTTCATTATGTTAATGACAGCTCAGAGGTAAAGACCCTCTGTCTCGCTGGTTTTATCCTCCCATCGGGCTTTCAAAGACAAGACACAGTCAGAGCAGTCCTCAGCATCAACTAAAATGAATGAACATTGATTTAATTAGCATGTTCTTGTTTTAATTCTCCATATCATTTGTTCCCACTTCAGGACTTTGTGATTTACAGGAAAGATATTACTGTAATTTAATCAAGGGTGCCAGGAGGATGGGTTGATTCTGCAATAACACATTTTAGTTCAGTCCAATGTGATTTCCACGAATCCAAAGCAAACATCAGACTTGGCCTCTAAAGTTACGCTGACCGAATGGCCATTGCCCCACACGTGTAGTAACGCTCTAAATGGGAGGGGATTGATTTGGGGGCCAAGCCTCAGGCACTGACCTCTTGTTTCATGCTCTTTTATTAGCAGTGTTAACAATTAAATGCTCTAAAATGAGCTTACTATGTTTAGATTTAAACCCTATTGTTTAGCAGCCACATATCTTGTGCCAAGTCTGAACAAATACAACGGGAAATGAGCAAATATGGCTTTGCTGTTGGACAAACACTCACTTGCCTTTCAGTAACACTAACCTGCATTTTTTCGCTGGAAATCTTCTATGAAGAGATCAACAATAACATTTTAATTTGAATACTGGTATTGCGATTAAACTTCAGGTTGTTGCCGCTCGGCTCGCTGTGACCTTCATTGACGTCTGGCGAGTGTGTTTCTTTCCTCATTAGTGACTGATCATTACTGTCATTGATTTTCTCAGTTAAATCCTTTAGTCATTAAGGTGGATCCTCTTTGGCTCGTTACAGGGTTATTTTTGGCTCTCATTTGTGGAAGTTGTAGTGTTTCAGTTTGAAAGTGTTAGCATTTGTTTTATGTGCCTGCTAGTGCTATGCAAAATCATAATCGTTGACTGTCTCTACTATAGTGACTTATCATTTTTAATTAAGAAATTACTAATTTTGATTAATAGACATTTTGGGATATATTGTTTATGTATTTATTATATTAAATAATTTAAAGTTAAATACTCAGTCTTGCAGTTTAAGAGCAAAATACACTACCAGTCAAAAGTTTTTGAACAGTAAGATTTTTAAAGAAGTCTCTTCTGCTAACCAAGCCTGTATTTATTTGATCCAACGGGCAGCAAAACAGTACAATTTTTAAATATTTGTATTATTATTTAAAATAACTGTTTTCTAGTTAAATATATTTTGAAATGTAATTGATTCCTGTGATCAAACCTAAATTTTCAACATCATTACTCCAGTCTTCAGTGTCACATAATCCTTCAGAAATCATTCTAATATGCTGATTTGCTGTTCAAGAAACTTTATTTATTTATTTATTTATTATTAATATTTAAAATACTTGAATACACTTTTTTTTCAGGATTCTTTGACTAGAAAGAGCAAAAGATCAGCATTTAACTGAAATAAAAAGCTTTTGTAACATTATACACTATAACATTCAAAAGCTTGTAGTTTTTTGGAGTATTTTTTTAATTTTTTTTTTGGAGGGGGTGATACAGCTTAATACTTTTATTTAGCAAGGATGCTTTAAATTGATCAAAAGTGATGTTCAAGACATTTATAATGTTGCAAAAGATTTCTATTTCAGATAAATTCTGTTCTTCTGAACTTTCTATTTATCAAAGAAACATGAAAAAATCTACTTCTATGTTTTTAACATAATAACAATAATAAATTTTGATTTCTGAAGGATCATGTGACAGAAGTAATGCTAAAAATTCAGCTTTGAAATCACAAGAATAAATGACATTTTAAAATAGATTTGAATAGAAAAGAGTTATTTTAAATAGTAAAAATATTTCAAAATTGTACTGTTTTTGCTGTACTTTGGATCAAAGAAATGCAGGCTTGGTGAGCACAAGAGACTTCTTTAAAAAATATTTAAAAATCTTACTTTTCAAAAACTTTTGGTGTAGCTCCAACCCATTTTCAGTGACCAAATCAATTGTGTATATACAGTATGTGTATATATACACATTATATATATATATATATACATACACAATGTGTATATATATATGTGTGTATATATATATATATACACATATACACATTTCTTACTACAGTGTTTCCTGTATTAGGTGTTGCGCTGTCGTAAGCAAGTGATGCGTTGTCTAGCAAATTTACAGGTGGTGTTTCTTCACCACTCATTTTTGAGTCTCAGCGTATTTGTGAAACACAAAACACTCATTTGTGGTTCAGACTTATAAATACCTGCTTATTAGAGGCATGTGTTGTTACCAAAAGTTCTAAAGACCTCTGATTTGTTATTACATTTGTATTGCATTTGATATTGCCCTACTGCCTGCTTCCATTGCAAGACATAATACACATATCCGAATGTGCCCCCTGCTTTTATTTCTTCGGATCTAAGCATATAGACTATTTCTATGATAATTTATGATAATTTTATCCTCCTAAGACAGCCCAGGGGTGATCTCTGCATCTCTGCGGTGTATATCAAGCTAATATCTCAGACGCTGCTGCTCCCATCAGCTACATCAACCATGCAGTTTGGAAGTGATGCGGTATGCATTACGACATGCAGGGACACGCGTGTCGTGTGCGTGTTCT